>PNEQ01104900.1:0-11722 GCA_003012365.1 Medauroidea extradentata
GTGCATGAATGATCAATTTAAATTAGTAATTTGTAAATAAATTGAACTCAAAATACTTCAAACAATTGCTCTTTATAATTTTTTTTAAATTTTTAAACTGAGATTCGGATTCGAGGGGTGGATTCGAAGAACACTTAGGTATTCGGATTCGAGATTCGGATTCAAAAAATTTGGGATTCGACCCATCACTACTTTTTATTTAAGAATTTTAATTTCTATTACTTTACTAGTATCCCCAATTAATATGTTGGATCTCACAGTGTAAATACTCACATTTGATTAGCTTGGAATTTTTATCTTGTTACAAAAAAAAATTAACCAAGTATTACTATAAAAAAAAATTAAGTTTCCATATGATATTAACCAAATCCGTGGGCTGCGTAACACTGTACGTCACAATGTGTTAGCACAGAGCAGAGTTGCAGCACAGTCTTGAACCTCCTTTGCAGTTGCAAAAGGCAGGTTCAACATATCTTAACTTTAATAGATATCATAAAAAATATCAGTAGTAAGAATGTTTTCTGTAAACCAAAAAAAAAAAAAAAAAAAAAAAAAAAAAAAAAAAAAAAAAAAAAAAAAAAAAAAAAAAAAAAAAAAAAAAAAAAAAAAAAAATAATAATAATAAATCCAAGCATGTGAAGAGAGTGATTACCATGAAAACAGAAAATGTTAGGTTTGCTCATTTAATTTGAAATATCCACAATTTTCAAAATTTTAATTTCATAGTTAAATACTGAACTCCAAATTTTAACAAATTAACTTCACACATTTCTCATTTAAACTCTGTACGAATGAACGTTTGAATAACATTTGAAGTTTATGATAATAGTAAATTGACAATATGAAGCGGTGCACCAGGGCAGTTAACCAGTTTGCACTAATTTACAATAAAGTTCTTAAAATAATATATACCGTATATACTCGTGTATAGTGCGCACTCGTGTATAATGCGCACCACGATTTTTGCAACAAGTTCCAGGGAAAAAAATTTATGTGCCTTGCTAACACGTAAAAAATCATGGGAGTAAACCACCGCGAAGAGCGCGAGGGAGGCTACAACGAATAGGCCAGGGGGGAGGAAGGAAAAAACCGTGGCTAACAAAGAAAAGAGAGAGGAAAGATTACTCACACAGGCCAGAGTGTGCCGGGCGGAGAGGAAGATAGCGAACGAATGGAAAAGGGGTAAGAGGTGTGGCTTGTCATGTCCGCAGCTATGTATAGATAGCCTACCAAAGTCGCTGTAGCAGGCTCACGTGTGCCTGGACAACACTCCCCCCCCCTTCTCCTCTCTCTTACTGTGCTGTGTCCTGTCCGCTGCTTCCAGCGTGTCTCCACCCCGCCCTTCCAAAACGAGATAACGTGCCACGACAGCAGAGCAAGCTTGCCTTTTTTTTTATTTACTGTCCGACCAGCACTGAGAAGAAAGAAATGCTCAGGAATGCGGCAGGGGGTGGTTACAAGCATAAGACTGTCGGACCCCAATCAGCACCTTTCCTTGCCTTCCCTCTCGCGGGGAAAAAAAGAACAGTGTCACTCATTTTTATTCCTTTCCTTCCTTTCCTTGGAAAGATGGTTATCACGAGACATAGAAATTAACTTCTCATATTGCTTCTGCCCACCTACGAACTTTCCTGCCAAGGGAAACAAAAAAGTAGGGTTTTAGCAGCGACAGTTACGGCAGAAAAGAGGTTAGGAGGAGGTAGACAAAAAGAAAAGGAAGTGAAGTAATGATGGAACCAGACCACGAGAAACATTCTCTCTCTCTGCCTCCCACGCTTGACACCCGCCAGTTTACAACTCCGCCTTCTCCCCCCTCCCTTTTGTTTCTGGCGACGACCTTTTACCACGTTTATTTTTCTTCTATTTTCCGTCTATAGTGCGCACCCCTGAATTTTATCAATTGTTTTGGAATAAATGTGCGCATTATACACAAGTAAATACTGTATATACACACACACATATATATATATATATGTATATATATATATATATATATATATATATATATATATATAAAACGAGCTCACAGAATTTACGACATCTGTAAATCTGTCAGATAGGTATGACATTTAACTTGGCGTGTGCAATAGGAGCTCAACAAAACTCCAACCTTAGGTGAAACATAGTCAAATTACAGTGAAATAGACTCCTAAGCAATAGTGAGTTACATCCATGGGCTCCAATCTGATACTTTCAAGTCACCAATCATGAAAATCAAAATAGCAAATACCTAACTGCATGCTAAATATGGAAAAGTGCCACACAATATATGTACCGCTCTATGACCAAGGGTCGTCATGGCACGTAATGCAAAAACACGTTACTGAAAAAATACACATTAAGAAAACACACTTTAAACCAAATCAATAAATTGGCAAACCTATATCTAACATGCTTTAAATCTAAACTAAATTTTCTAAAGACAGCGTCCGGAACATTGAATTTAGAAAAAAGGAACAGACTAGAATTAAGAATATGTACACATGACGGCAGTTGCCTTGCAAGTCTTTAGTGAACAAGTTCCCACCTACACACTAAATTAATGGAGCTGGAAGAGACTTACATGACTAAATAACTGTTACCGAAGAAAGGAGGAGGAGAGGTAAACGAGTGGCCCGACATATGCACACCAGCTAAATCTGGCCAGAGATGAAGAGGGGGAGGGGAAAACATGAGAACAGAGGTCAGCTATGGGCCTTGTCTCGTGTCATCGATCACATTTTGTCAGATTTGAAATTTAGATATGTTTTTAATTATATTGATGATATCGTGGTCTGTAGTGAGGCGGTGGAAGAATACATGGCGGCACATCCGCGAAGTACTGCAGCGGTTGTGTCAGGCTGTGTTAGCTGTCAACCCGGACAAGGTGTCCTGGTGTTCAGATTCAATCCGGTTCTTGGGTTATATTATTTCCACTTTCCAGCTGCGTATGGACCCAATTAAGGTGGAGCCAACTGTGAATTTTCGGCTCCCGATTAGTTTGAAAGGGGTGACGAAATTCGTTGGTATGATGGGTTGTTTTTCCGAGGTTTATTCCCCAGTATGCTGAACTGGTGGCGTCCCTAAATCTTCTTAAGTGTAAGAATCAGCCATTTGTTTTGGGAGTGGAGCAAGAAAATTCCTTTAGACTCCCAGTACAAAGTGATTGAAGGCAGCCTTGGCATCGAGCCCTGTCTTGAATTGATACAAGGTCTATGGTTCATGTAGACGCCTCATCAGAGGTTGTAGGGGCGGCGCTGGCGCAATTGCATGATAGTGACATAGTGCCCATTGCTTTCACGAGTCAGTTACTGTCTAACACAGAGTGTAAGTTGAGCGCAAATGAGAAGGTAGCGTTGGCTTGCGTGTTCAGTACTTCTCGCTTCGCTGATTATCTTGGCATCGTCGAATTCAATTTGTACTCGGATAATAGGGCTGTGGCGTGGTTGTTGAGTCTCTCGCACGAGTTCGGAAAACTGTGGCGTTGGGCGTATCTGTTGACGCGGTTTAGATTTAATATCTGTCATATTCCTGGTAAGGAAAATGTAGTAGCAGATGCTTTGTCTCGCATGTTTTCTGAAGAAGATTTTGAACCGGATCCGGTAGAGCTGAAGTCAGAAATGATGGCATTTGTGAACTCGCCCAATTTTTCTGTGGGAATTCGGGAAGCTCAAAAGCAAGATGCGCAGTGTAAGCGATGGGAGCAACAGATTGAGGCAGGAGAGAATATTCCATATGTTATGAAGGATGTATTGCTGTGCTTCGTGGGAAGGGATTGAAGTCGTAAGTAGGTGGTAGTACCAAAAATTTTCTGGGCAGAGATTTTCAGGTATTTCCATTCATCTGCATTTGGTGTCCATTTGGGACAGGAACGGAATTATTTTAAGATTGCCTCCAGATTTTATTGGTTAACATGAGGGCTGATGTTAAGAATTGCCTGAAGGTGAAAGGGCCCAGAATACACGTGTGGGTATGTACTCAGTGGAGGATGTTTCGTATGCATAGGAAACCGTGCATATACCATATTTACTTGCTTCTAAGACGCACATTTTTTTAGGCTTTTTGAGACCTAAAAGTGGGCTGAATCTTAGAATCGATGGCGTCTTACATACGCCAGCATTTTAATTGATGTAGACAAAAAAAAATTAGTAAAAAAAAAACATTTGTTCCGTGAATTGCTAGCATGTACTTACAAAGAGGAGTATCACATCATTAATCTAGAAATAAGCATAAACAGAAACCCCGTCTCAATTCACGTCGCGAACGGTAACGAAAACAAATTGTATTTTAGTCTTAGGCCGTTTTAACACCGCAGCGAAGCGCCCAGCCACATGCCTCACGTGCCGAGTGATCAATAACACAGCTCAGACGACGACACAGGTGTTTGGAACAAGAACTGTGTGTTCTGACTGAATGGCGATGGACATATTCTGTTCCTTCACTAAGAACAATTGCCGCCGGCTGTGCTGTACCTGACGTACGCATGCACACAAACACACACACACTCTCACTCACTCACACTCTACTCACACTCGCACAGAGAGAGAGAGAGAGAGAGAGAGAAATACGTCTGGGAGAGCTGTCTCTTCCGCTTACACATGCAACTACCCGTGCTTATCTCTGCTTAGCTTGCTAATTGCTACAGCTCATATTTTACTGCCAGAGCATGGAGCTTTTTGAAATACGCAGCAAGGACAGTGAATGAGAGGACGTATTGGCATTAGTATTAGGCCAGGAAACAAAGGTTTTAATCTCCAAAATATTTGTCCAAAACTGAATTTTGGCTCACTTACACAGTCGAGCACGCTTAATAACAAATTAAAACTTTACCACTCAAAACTGTGTGTGTCACATCGAAATTGTGCAACAAAGTCATAAGTGACACATTAGTGCAGCGTTATACTAAACTGCTGCCATTAGGCGTAACTTTTACCGTACAATAAAAACAAATAGTTCCAAATATTCTGGAAACTCAGTTCTACGTAAATATGTTAAGAAATACCTAAAAATGTTAAGTTTACTATACACTGTAAAACAACAAAGTGAAGGAATGTATTATTTTATCACAGTTGTGAAAATTCGACAACGATTATCAGCAAAACTAAACGTCTACATGAAAAACATGCCAAGTATATTTTGTTGCCCATTCTTTCAGCTTTCTATTGATATGTCAGTGAACAAGTTAGCGTATTTCGTTGGATCACTGGAGCAGTCAGAGCGTCGCAGTGTAAATAGTTCAGCGCAGTGGACAGGCCAAACTACTGCCGCATTCCACTTCCCTTCTCGTTCTCGACATCATTGACACTTAAATTTATGATCAGGATGGGTTCTCGCTTTGTTTTATATACTGTCAACAATTCATAAAATAATTTTGTCACTTTTACTTTACCGATTTGTATTGATAATTAGCATTATTTTTTATCATAGTTCTATAATACATACGTACATAAAACACATCACAGACTGCTAGGCCTAGCATAAAAATTCTACAAAAATAACTAAATCACAGTTTCCCTCACATAATGAGGAATAAGTGAAGACTATATATATGACTCCAAAAAAATACACTTATCACTGACATTTCAAAATATGCTGAAAAAGTGCCTTACATTTTCACATAGTTTAAAAGTCCCTAGGTAGTTTAGTGTTGTATTTTCATGTAGAACTGATTGAAATATTGTTCGTAAATGCAAAACCTGTGAAACGTGCCTTGATAAACTGCCGTGTATGACCTATTTACAATTAACTTCAGCTATTGGACAAGACAGTGTTCATTGAGTGCGCTGCCTACCAGAGTTGTGGCATGAGCAAGTACTATAGTGATTTACAAGTTAAATTATGTTCGGTGGTGGTATCATTTTTATTGATATTGCTGTAAGACAGAAATCATTTCTTCATTTAGAAGAGGAGAATATTGCTATAGGAATAAAATTACAGGAAAAAAATTATGAAACGTTTATGAGTATTATGATAGCATTTTTTAAAAGTTCGGAAAAGTCTTGTAGCAGTGCAGCCCTCACTGAAAACAGAAACATTAATGGTGGGATATATGTAGGTTAGACAAGTACCGAGCCACGTAGAATACTAATTAACATATAGCTTTTATCACTAACCTTGCTCGCGTCACAGCTCCGAGTTTGGCAGCGCCCTAATGCTGGAAGTTTATTTTCAGAGAATCCTATGAACACTTGTATTTAGATTTACTTAAAATAATTTGATCAGATCACATGCATCGTATTAAATGACCAAGAGCTGCTTGAATAAGGAACTGGGCACTAAGTGATCTTGTATGTGCATGTCCTGAGATCACAGATGTGACAGATGCTGAAGCAAATTACTGTCTGTGACTGTGTGTCATACTGATTCCTTCAAGGACATCAAAATACGGAAGCCTCCATGTCGCAGTCGCATTGGCTAGCTCTCCAGAAATATTGCATGTAATAATATCAACCACCTTAATTTAAAGAGGTTGATTAAACAATACAAAGTGCCAAACTGACCCTGTTTTTTTTACTATTTAGGTATAAGATAGCATAGCACAGCACAACGTTGTGTAGATTACGCTTGGGTTTCCAGAGTTCAAGTTAATGAATGGAAGAAACTCATTTTGCTTGCGTTGCGATCTCCACGTGCACTATTAACGTTCGTAATCCAACCATTCTACAAAGGAGATGAAGGAATACTTGTCCATGTTCCATACAGAAACCATCAAGTGAATACTAATAAGTTTAGGCAGGATGTGCTATTTCTTTGATATGAACAATATCAAGTCCACAAGAAATTAGTGTTTGTTGATTTGCATTGACACAGGTATTTTCATTTTTAAAGATTGTGTGTAATGTGCGTACTTCATGTAAATTAAACTAGGGTACCTTGACGTCACAAGATTTAAAATATGTTATTTTATTTAGTTTTATTTAATGTTTACACGGAGAAAAAGGTTTGTTCCAGTTAATGATATATATGTTTGTATGTGGCGAAACAAGTACGGTATGTATTTTATCCAACAAAATCTTTGTTTCTTTAGCAATATATGAAATGTTTTAAATATTGGTTTTGCTGTCCTAACAAAATGTACATTTAATATGATTAAACACTCTTGTTGAGAAAACTAAACCTTAACGGGAAGCAAACATTTGGTTGATTCAAATTTCACACGCTTGTTTCGCCATTTACAAAGAAGTACACTGTTGAATGTACTAAATCTTTTTCTCTGTTTACAGTTTCTGTAAGCACTGAAACGTAACTGTCCTGTTTTCTTTTAAAATTCTTATTTTTACCTCCAACTGCTGTTATTGGCACACTATTCACTAATTATCCGTGCATTTCCATGTAACTTCTACAGGGTGTCTCCTCTCCAGAACTGACCCTGAAATCGCACAGTTCTGCCAATGAAAATCGACGTTCACAACTTTTCTTATTAAAAATGACAAAGCTTTGCAAAACTTTAATGTATTTTTGTTTGTGTTGATAAGACGACCAGCACTAAATTTTTTATTTTGGCATAAATTAAGACCATTCGCGAAACGTTTTTTGCAAAAATTGTGATACCTAGCTACTGCTACAACGTTATTTGTAACCTGATAAAGACAACATCATTTGTTTTCCGCATTCATAGAAACCAGAAATTTTCACGAAAAGATGTTCGTCTTACGTGCACATCTGGGTTAATTCCTCTTTCCACACACATGTTCCGTTCTGTGCACGTGGTTATTTTGCCTTTTCTTCGAAAATTTCTCCAAATGTATTATTTCTGCTGGTTGACAGCAGTATAAGTCATTCAGATTCAGAAATGAAGCCAATCATTGAACAATGCGTACACATCTACCCTTCTCATATTTTTTAAAGCAACATGGTGTGTGATAGCCGTTGTATTCATTTAAATACACACTAAAAAATTCATACTTTACCAAAAGTGTTTGTAAAATTATGTCGAAACATTTATCAGTCTAGGTACTACAACAAGAATGTCGCACGTCAATAAATCGGTCTAAATTTTCCAAATACCCGTGAAGAATAGTGAGACATATTTTTATGAGCAGTGTTTGATGTCAAACAAAATAACCTTCAAGCCTGTCATATTTTGCAAAATATTTTGTATTTAAAAAAAAATTTTGAGAACCGGTTTCCAATAATAATGTTTGGTGTCATTTCAACCAATTATTGTAAAATGTACAAGAATCTATTTGTAAATGGACACTTATTATTTATAAGTATGCCAATTTTTTTTTTTTTTTTTTAAATAAACATACATATTAAATATCCATAGGAATTCTGCAAAGCTCACAATATTTTAGTAAACTTACAGATTTTTTTGGAAACATCTATCCAAAAAGTTTATCGTAAACATACAAAATTATTTTACTTTGTAGCCCAACAGTCTTTATTCAGTGCAACAGGTTTATTTGCAATAAAAAATTATCTCCTTTTCCATAGTTTTTACACTCACTTATACGTTTGACAATTTTTTCACCATTGAGCATAATCCTTCACAAGTAACCTGCGACTAAATCAACATCTTCACAAGCACTGTATGAAGTATCCTAATTCCTACATACAAACAAAAAAGCCTGGTTATTTTACAGAGCTTAAAGGAACAATCTGTTCTCTTATTATTTTTTTATATGACATATTGTAAGAAGAAAACACTAAAAAATTTAGCAGAGAAGTTTTTACAATTTTCTCGGAGAAATTAGGTTCACTGAGATACCGGCCACCGAAAATGCAGTAACCTGTCATAAATCTGACGAGAATCGATACAGACTAAATAGAAGGCATTTGTGTGCCTAAGTAGGCATGTTTGTAACCCTAGACATTTGGAATTCCCGGAAATACAAGCACCCATCCTGTGTTAGCTGTTTGACCTGTCCGCTGCGCTGAACCTGGTACATTGCAACGCTCGGACTGCTCTAGTGATCCAACAAAATACGCTAACTTGTTCACTGTCATACCAATAGAGAGCTGAAAGAATGGGCAAGAAAATATACTCTGCAATATTTTTCACGTAGACGTTTAGTTTTGCTGAAAATCATTGTCGAATTTCCACAACGGTGATAAAATAATACATTCCTTTACTTTGCAGTTTTACTGTGTATAGTTACCTTAACATTTTTAGGTATTTCTTAACATATTTATGTATAACAGAGTTTCTAGAATATTTTGAACTATTTTTTTTAATTGTACGGTAAAAGTTACGCCTCATGGCAGCAGTTTAGTATTATGCTGCACTAACGCGTCACTTATGACTTTGTTGCACAATTTTGATGTGACGCACACGGTTTTGAGCAGTAAGGTTTTGATATGTTATGCTCGACTCTGCAAGTGAGCCAAAATTCAGCTTTGGACAAATTTTTTGAAGGTTTTGGCCGGAAATGGTCTTAGATTCCTGGGTTATATCTCCTCTCTCCTGTGTCAGTGTGTTTGCTGTTCTTCGTGCTCACACAATTGATCAAGGTGTTTTTATAGTTTAGTTTAATGGCAATTTCAACATTTAATGCAGTGTACACTACTTATAAATTATAATGTAACACACTAAACGTCTCATAAACTTGAGCGAGTAGCAATATATCCTTGCCGGCTGGCCGTTGCATTGTTATCGTACACACCGTCAGGAAGAGTGTGGGAACAAGTGTAAGCCACTTTTTTTTTTCCCTTGGAAGGAGTATGCTGGGACAGCTGAAGGGGAAGAAAGAAAAATAAAAACAAAGAAAGAAATCACTGGTGGTGGGCAGTGTGTGAAAACGAGCATGTCTAGCCTTAGCATTGCTTTTCAGCGAACTATCTGTCTAGATTTGGTAGCGCTTATGTAGGTCAGACACTTTTTCTGTTGGCACACTGCCGGAATAAAATCACAAACTTGTGACCTTGCTCAAAGTCACTGCGGTCATGTGCGCCCAATTTTGTTACTACTTATTGGCTTGGAACTTATCTTTGTGCCACCACTAAACACAGTTCACGACTAGCGCGCGAAAACAAAATCTATCTATCTCCCCTTTCCCTTCTGGATCTTCTGCCACACATTGTAACGAAGGTGGCTGGGACGTGGAAAAGGGGGGAGGAGGTGGACGATAAACACGTGGCTCAGCTGCGGCGATACAGGATGCAAGCTGCACAGTAACTGTTCTGTCGAACATACACGGCGTAAACACGTCCGTACGCAACCGATAAAACCACACGTTTTTGAACTATGGCTAGGTCGCCATCTTGCCGGATAGACTCGTCGAGTCCACAAGAGAAAAAAAAACAAAGCTGAGTTCCGGGTAAGAGTCACACAAGAGACAGTCAATAAAGTTCAGTTCACAAAAAAAAACAACAACCTAAGTACAAAGTTGACAGGTCCCAACATCCCGCCCACCAGAAATAGCTTATTTCTAACTCAGTTTTGGGGCAAAGGGGACAACTTGGCAACTGGTCTAGTTACCAGACCTTGACTTGTACGTATCTGAGCCACGCGAACTACACCATCTTCACCTGGGAAGGTACGAACAACTCTGCCCAGTTTCCAACGAAGGGGAGGTAGGTTGGGATCTCGGATTAACACCATTGTATCTGGTTCGATGTTTGCTGTGTTTGTATGCCATTTAGCACGCACTTGCAGCTGGTGCAAATAGTCAGTATGCCATCTGCGCCAAAAACACTGATGAGCTTGTTGTAAGACCTGCCATCTAGACAAACGATTGAGAGGCACTGCTGTCAGTGCCAAGTTATTCCCTGGTCACACAATGCACTGGAAATTGCCGACCTGTTTGAAGAGTTTTCGACAGAAGATTTCAAGTCTCTTAGCTGATGATTGGCACCTACAAAGTTAGTCCCGCAATCGCTAAATAAATCAGTGCAGAGGCCGCGGTGGGCCACGAACCTACGAAAGGCAGCGAGAAACGCCTCGGTGGACAAATCAGAAACCAGTTCAAGATGTAAGGCCTTTGTCGTAAAACACACAAATAAACACAGGTATGCACGAGCTGTTCGTGGCCTTCGAACTCGAGCCATGGTGATGGTAAAGGGCCCAGCATAATCTACACCGGTCTTGAGGAAGGGTTTTGCCTGCGTGACACGTGCTGAAGGAAGGTTCCCCATCCTGGGAACTACTGGGCTAGGTCTGCAACGGAAGCAGATGACGCACCTGTTTAACTGTTGTCGAACTACATCCTTGCCATTGATGATCCAAAATTCTTGTTGAAGAACAGACAGCAAATGTTGAGGACCAGGATGTAGCAAGTCCATGCAATTGCTCAATGATTAACTCTGTCAGACGGCATTTTTTTGGTAATAGGATAGGGTGCTTCTGACTGAATGGCAATTTTGAGGCATGAAGTCTGCCGCCCACCCTGAGAACACCCTCTGTGTCAATAAAGGGGTTCAACCGCTAGAGAAGAGATGGGCATTCACCCTTGGCTACAGCTGCAAGCTCTCTTGCAAACTTCACTGCTTGAGTCTGTCTGACCAGCACAATAAGTGCAGCTTGAAGCTCACTCACTTCATGTGTACCACTACAATATATGTCCAAGTAAATAAATCCAGCCGTACAATGAGTCTTCTCTGGATAATAGCATTGATGAAACGCAAGCAGTATGATGTGATGCGTTTAATTTTGGTGAGGGAAGAGAATCTATCAAGCAGTGCGAGATCACCATCAATAACTGCTCCCACAAAGGACACCGGCAGCTGACTGCGTTGTTCCACTAGTAGATCAGCTTCTACAGCATGACGTTTGCACAAAGTAGGCCACGCTGTCTCCTCTTCT
>PNEQ01104901.1:0-11704 GCA_003012365.1 Medauroidea extradentata
TGTTTCCATCCAGTCAAAGTCATCATCATTGCTTGCTAATGTGGATATGACGAATGTGTCTTCACCGTCTAGTGTGACTGGGTTGTGTGGGGTATGTTGTTGCGATTTATCTGTCAAGCCTATTGTTATCTTCCGGGACCTGCACACAACAGCAAAATGCCCTGGTTTTCCGCACTGATTGCAGCGTTTGCCGTATGCTGGACATGACCGTCGCTGGTGCTTCAACCCACATTTGTAACACTGAACAATATTTGATGGTGCCATTTGTCCTTTTACTCTACTATCATTTCTAATGACGTCAACATTAACTACACTGTCTGCTTTCATCGATGTTAGTTGTTGTTTGGCTATCTCTGTTGCCCTACAAATCTTCACCGCCTGGTTAAAATTCAGTGTTTCTTCAGCCAGGAGTTTTTCCCGCACCATGTCACTTGTTATTCCTACCACAATTTTGTCACAGAGAAGGCTATCTGACAAAGTTTTAAAGTCACATTTCTTACCTTGGTTTATGATGGCCGTGAGGAAATCATCAAATGGTTGTTCCTCTGCTTGAGTCAGCTTGTTAAAAACGTACCGCTCGTAGGTTATGTTGCACTTGGGAGAGAAGTGAGCACTGAATTTTTCTTTGATGGCTTCGATGTTATTTTCCTCCTCTGCTGTTAGGGAAAACGTGTTGAATATTTTAGCTACATCCGGTCCTATGACGGTCATGAATGTTGCCACTTGCACTTTTGGTTTTTTCTTGGCTAGATTAGTGGCGATCGCGTACCACTCAAACTGTTGCAGCCATGAAGTCCAACTATTTGCCATTCCTTGTTCTGCAATGATGAGTTGTTTGGGAGGCTTTAGACTGACGCCCGACTCTTCTGCCATTGTTCCTGTGTTGTTGGCTCTGATCCTCGTAATGTTTTTATTTAATCCCGGGTTTCGGCACCATGTCACGTTTATATGGTCTAGGGAGCTCTATAGCTATTAAATAACGTACTACGCCTGATGTATATAACACTCTTCAATACTATCACTTGGCATTGTACAAGATACCACACAATGATATTACCGCCGTGTATATCTGCCGGCCACGCCCCTGCAGGGCTACCAACCCCATGTATATACATATACCTGACAACACCGATGCCTTGAAGTGTGCTGGGGTAGAGGAGGCCCAATCCACGTCACAACCAGATACATTTGAAAACTCTGGCCCCCACGACAACAGACGACGCTTCACCAGCAAGACAGTCAATTCACCCCAGGATCTCGCTCCAGTGACACTAACAAATTACCTGGGACATTGTGCTGTCACCGGCACACTAACACATGGGTTTAATCCCTAAATGGCGTAATAGTAACACTCAAAATAAGAGAAAGGCTGTAAATGCATAACAACTGATTTATTTATAATTGCTTGCATAAATTGTGACAAACCCAGCAGAAAAACATTCATTCAAGTATAAATGAATTGCCTGAAGGGCAGCAATGACATTATGCAGGAGTAAACATAAAACACAAATACCCAATGAAATAGGGCCATTACAGGTACCCTTCAAAACCAATGTCACCCATCGGCACGCTGTCTGATGAAAAGTGAAAGGAAAACGAGAAGTGACCACGCTACTTACAGAAAAGGGACCGAAGCTCCCAAACACGAACAACTTCAAAAGAAGACCAAACTACTAACTTAAACTTACCACAAATGTATGATAGCTGACGGGGCCCTGACGGGTGATAACTAGCGAAGCAGACAGTGAGGCGGCCGGTATTGGACTCATCACGCTTGAGAGCTGGGCGGCCGGCCTTGGCAGCAAGGGAGGGGAAGGCTAGGAGGGTGGAAGAAGGGAGGGAGCTGAAGATTACCGATGAGAACCAACGATGTCTGCCACAATAGGCAGGCCATTCAAACAGCCCGATCAGTTCAGAGGGCGTTACACACACACACACACACTCAAGAGTCCCATTCAGTTATAACACCTCAGACTCTTCAAATAAAGTTCACAAGGGTGTTTAACTCCAAAATACTGGGTGCTGTACCACAACACCAGTTCAACCTCCCCTGCTAAACCACAAGTACTGCTCAAAAATCTTTATAGTGGAAGCACAAATGATCCAAGTCCTTTTAGACGGATCACATTGTAGACGACGATCCCACGATGAGAGGGGAATGCAGTGACGGTCCTAGAAACGCGTGCAGCCAGAACTGTCGGGGCATCCAAGTACAGATGATGATCACGAGGCCCCACTGGGGAAACGGGTATTCGGAAGGGGCAGCCCTCGATCAGGTGCATGCCGCACATGAAACAACAAATGAAGGAATTAGCCAACACATACATTACATGAAACCCCTGAAAACATAAAACTCTGCTGTGAAATTAATACATGCCACTCAAGGAAAGTAATACATAGCAAACCTGAATAAAGGATATGCTAAAAGGAGCATTACAAAACGACAAAAGGTACACAAAGCACACAATAATAATAACGGATTACAAAATTCAACGCTTTAAAACACCAAGCAATATTAAAACTCAAATCATATAACACACTTTAAATATGACACATTAGCCAATCAACCATACATATTTCTAAACCAGGTATTTAAAAAGATATACTATGTAAATGACTAACAGCATAGCACCATATGTTAATACACATGCCAGTTATGTTGGCAAAAACTTAAAAATTACATAAGCAATTAGATTCACAGTTTCATAGTTTAGCAGTTAACTTATGGGAGATTGCTAAACATAAATTAGAAGGATCCTGCACACAAAAGGGAGAACAAACAAAGGGAATGTCGGCCATCACAACACATAGAACACATAAAACAACACACAGTACAACCCACAATCACAAAACTCCACAAACTAAATACCACATAAAATCCATACTACCCCACAACCGCCTGCAACACGCGCACCTTGTGTCTTGCTGTAGTCTTCAAAAACAAAACAATCAGATGATTCCCTGCAACAGAAATTAGAATAAATCAGTCATTCTCCTCGTCATCTGTTGCCACCTTTAGGTGGCTGACATGGGCCTTGTGATAAGTTCGCCCCGAGGCGGGATCTTGCAGTAAGAAAGTATTCGGCCCCAGCATATTAGTAATCAAAAAGTGGCCTGCATAAGGAAGAATAAGTTTACTAGAAACATCGTTCGCACGCGATGGCAGGACAAAGGAAAGACAAAAACCCTCTGACCCACCTGAAAATTACTTGCGACACGCTAGGCATTGACCCGTCCCTGGGACTTATAACGGGCCTCGGTAAGGTTCCCACACGTCCCAAATGACCTCCAAACGGAGAGGCATGAAAGTAGTTAATAAGCTCACCTCTACAAGCCAACGGAACTAACAATTTCCTCAATTTATTGGGGTGTCCGACATAGTGCACCAAATCATTAATCACGCTGTACGAAATCTCTTCACCATGTGCCACAATGTCTTGACATTCAGGGTCGCTAGATAAAGCATCCTATAGAGTCGATTATGAAAGGAATAATTTGTGGTAAATGCTACACAATGAGCGGAGAGCTCCTCGGGTTCACAATCATAATCTTCTGGGCAGTACATGCGGGAAAGTGCGTCTGCCACCACGTTACTTGCTCCTGAGATATGTTATGCAACACCCCTTCAGGTTCAATCACACCCAAAACGGGAATATGGGACAAATGTGCAATTAGCATGGTCTGTGTCACAGTAACCGGAACCTCAACGGACGCCCCACTGAAAGAGGCTAATTCTACCTGACGTAATCGGTTTACACATGACAAGGCACGAATTCTAAGAGCTGTTACGTTCTACACTATTTTCAAACTCCACACCTGTTTCTCGCAAATACTCCCGCAACTCCAGGTACTCCATCATGTACACAAAACTAGCACTACCATTGACGTGCACCATGTTAAAAAGACAATAACCCCAAAAAAGAGACAAAATATACCATACAAAAAACTAAATGGACATAACCTGAAGTCGAAACAAACTACTTAGAAATAAAACCCAAGGAGATTCATGCAGAATTTGTGCCGTCACTAGCACACTAACACATGGGTTTAATCCCGAAATGGCGAAATGGCGAAATGGTAACACTCAAAATAAGAGAAGGCAGGTAAATGGATAACAACTGATTTATTTACAATTGCTCGCATAAATAGTGACAAATCCAGCAGAAAACACATCCATTCAAATACATATGAATTGCTTGAAGGACAGCAATGATCATTATGCAGGAGTAAACATAATTCACAAATACCAATGTCACCCATCGGCACGCCGTCGGCTAAATAGTGAAAGGAAAACGAGGAGTGACCACGCAATTTACAGAAAAGGGGCCGTAGCTTCCAAACACAAACGACTCCAAAAGAATACCAAAGTACTAACTTAAACCTACCACAAATGCATGATAGCAGGCGGTGAGACGGCCGGTATTGAACTGAGCATGCTTGAGAGCTGGGCGGCCGGCCTTGACAGCAAGGGACGGGAAGGCTGGGAGGAGGGAATAAGGGAGGGAGCAGAAGATTGCAGACACAATAGGCAGGCTGTTCAAATAGCCAGATCAGTTCAGAGGGCGTTAGACACTCACACACACATACACACACACACACTCAGGAGTCTCACTTGATGCTGTACCACAACACAAGTTCAACATAAGGGCACAGCATTACCAAAACATCAAACAAACTACAGTAAACTCTCGTTTTATCAGACCTATATTCGGACTTCGTATTTAACAGACAAAAGCTGGCGATGCAAAAGTATTCCACCGTCAGGTCAACTTGTCACATGCAGCACAAGACCTACCTGAGTGACATCAGGGCGCACGGGTAGCCACGTAAGATGGTAGGAAGAGCTATCGCGCATCGGGTTATGTGCAGTGTCCGGGCAAAAATGATTGTCTATCTGAATTATTTATGGAACTGTAAGATCAACAACGCAAGACCAACCTGTTGTTGTGTTTTGGTGAATGACAACAGACACACAGATAGCAGCGTAAGACGGTAAGCAGAGCTAGTCGCTCATCTGTGTTTTGACGTGTCCGGACAAGAACGACTGTCGTGTCTACTTCAATTTTTTATGCAGTTGATGTACGTGCACGTTAAAGATTGTGTGTTTTTTTTAACGATATTGCGTCTGCAACAGGACAGAAAAGAAAGAGATTAACTTTGACATTAAGCAAAAAATTGAACTAATAGAAAAGTTAAGAGGCCGGTGTTTCGGTAGCAAAGTTGTGTCCTGATTATGGTTCCCAGAAACTATCTGTGTCGGACATTCGTAAAGCAAAAGATTGTACTATGGTAGTAAGCAGGAACAATTTGGGCTAATCCCGAGGAGACCTCATACCTCTCCCAAAATTACAACAAACAACAAAACAAATACAGATTGATTTCAAATGCATAATTTAGGTTTTAAATTTTACAGCTGTACAAAACAATGACATTAACTTATTATTAAAAAAATACATTGTTCAAGTTCGCCCATTAGGCTATTACAATACGTGAGTACCAAACATCACACTTTGAACGGGGTATACCATGTCGTTCATCTCGGTCCCTTCGACTCCCTGATGGCGGCCTTATACCAAATTGGTAAGGGAAAAACCCGAAGTAAACACGCAAATCACAGCTCAGAAGGAACAAATGACTTAAAAGGAAACTAACATTAATGAAACTCAAAAGCAAACTTACCAGAGACACGACGACCATCAGAGCATAGAAAGGGCTGAGAGACAATGCGCATTGGAGGAACAACTAGCTGATACTGACCCACACCCAAGAGCGAGCAGACGGGGCTTACAAACGGGAGAAGGGGAAGGAGAGGGGAAAGCGGCAGAATCAAGGACGGGGCACAAGCATCATCGAAGTTGTCCGAGGATAGCCGAAGCACGTGGCAGCGGCGGATAAGTTCAAACTTTCGCCGGAGTCAAAATTCTGACAGACAGCGTAATACTGGCACCAAATTCATAGCCTCATGGGATGGTCCACTATTAGTAGATACTAGATCCCAGAAACCTTTCCAATTTGTATATGGGAAAAAACACAGCAACAAGGTAAGTTGAAGAGTTATGTGTTGAAATATGATGTTGAACAAAAAAAAATGGCACTGTTGGACCCAGGAAACACATGAAACTTGCTACTACATCTTCACACGACGAGGCAGTGTATGTTAAACAATGCTCATGTGGTGTAAATGTGTGAGGTTTATAGATAAAATCTGCTGTAGACAAACTAGCGCAACACAAGCCTTTCTCATGCTCAGCATTTCCATCCCTTCCACTTTAAAAAAAGTCTGAAGGATGGCAGCTAGATTATTATCTCACAGACACAGTATACGACACTGCGTCGGGATGCAAACAGCGGTAGTTTAGCTGGAAATTTTTTATTTCTGTAATATATTTAGTAAATAAATACTTTACTGTGAAATACAAAACAGTAGCTCAAGTTCATGTGTCACATGTTACCACGCAATGTAACATGAAACCAAGCTCATAGAAAACTTATTTCTCCTATGACTCTCCTTCTCTTCCCCTGCCCTCCACCCTTGGTCATCTCCATGAGCGTACAAAGGCGCATGCTTATTTTTCTACTCCCGCCAGTCATCACAAACCTTCTCCCTCACCCACTTCCAGCAATTTGACGACAACAAACACGCTGCATTGCCACGCATATCACACTGCTATATATCTATCTGTTTGTCTATTTCCGTGCTCAGATTGTACTTCGCGATTTACTGGACATTCTTATTTACCGGACCACACCTCCCCCCAGTTAGTACGGTAAAATGAGGGTTTACTGTACTAGGATTAGCCTAATAGAAAATAGAATTAGTTTCACAAAATTACCATTCTTGTAAATCAATAATTACATTACAATTCACTGTACTTCACCTTCGATTTTATTTGAAATCAGATGAACTCCTTGCAGATTGGCGTCGGGAGGGAACATTGTATATTAACTTAAACATAAAATAAAACTTGATACCGGTACCAACACAAAAATACTCTTTACCCTAGTAGCTAGTGGTTTCCACCCCATCATTAAACTTAACCTACATTAGCCAGCATTATGACTAGGAATTGAGATTAAATAAAGGGACATTAAATAAAAAAGGATTAGGTAGTGTATGTGCTGTCCACTCAAAGATATGTAGGCCTCCTCATCTCACACCAACGGTCTAGTTCCACCGCTCTCCATCCAGTTCATACAAACATTACAAACTTAGCTCTCCAGTCTTCTCTTGAATGGCTCCAACAATAGGGAAAGACTCAAATGGCTGAGCTGGAACTAGAGTCAGGCTGGACAAACCGACTCATGACAGCCAGGAGTGTCATATCCACTACCAGAATGAATCCAAAGTGGTGTATCTGGTTAAAACTTGACTGGTTTGATGATGAAAATGAAGGAAGCCAGGGCATCCACTTCCTCTGGTAACCAGGAGACATCTCACTTCCTCTCAGACTGAATACTGGGTCGAAACGCTTTAGGCAGAGGGCTGGGTGCTACCTCAACACCAAGGAAGTCTATACTTGACAACTCGTGTCACCCAGTCTCACTTCACCTCACCCCTTGTCTTACATGGAGCACCAAGCCCACCACACACCGAAATTTAGTTACTTCTCTTCTAAACTATATTATCGTTGCTGTGCGAGTCCACACGTCACCTAACAATCTTCTAAGAAGGCAAAACTAAGGGTAAGGGAAAGAAGAGAAGGGCCACTTGCTGCTATTCTCACCCTGATTAACTAAAATCTTACCAAAAAATAAGCATTACACCTCATCACTATAACAACAAGAAATCCAGAAATTGGAAAAGAAACTACCTAACAAAAAACGCACTGTAAAAACAATCCTTCCTAACTTAATATCATTTGGAACCTACTGCGACCTTTGGTACCAATCTATAACACTGTCTCCATTATAAGAAAAAGAAACCTGCTTAGACATCCCAGATATAGAAAAAATACTTTAAAAACAAACCTGAATAGACTAGGGTTAGTTGTCTCAATTCACAACTATACATTTGTCACCAAAAACTGCAAAAATTTCTCTTGGAATTAGGGAGGTTGACAAACATTGCCTATGTCAGTAACGTACTTGCTGCCCATCGCAGCTGAACTTCAACATCATAATCAGTCACTTATCCGTGACAGAAAACTTCCATTACATAATTTTACCACTTGACCTGTGGTTTCAATGTTCGTAACCTCACCACTTCCCCTGTGGTATAACCTAGAGAGTTCCCGTCAGGAATCCCTGTACAAGATCGTTGACAGACCAATTGCCTGTCCTGACTGACAAAATTTAAAATCTGACCAACCACTCAATCAACTCCAGAGTCATAAAAATTTTATTTATACCACCATAACATATGTAATTATTTTCCTGTTTAACTTCTCGACCTTACCAATGATCATCATGACATATTCTTTATAAAAGTATTTTCCATATTTTAAACTCCAATTTCATTATTTAAAAGTCAATTACCTTTGAATATCACACAACAAAAAGAATTAATAACATCTAAGAAGACCCATAAAAACATGGCCAACACAAGGCCTACTCAAATTATGTATCACCTCAAATGCCACTTTCGTAACCTTGCATCAACTGCTGTCCTCTGCTGTGTAAATTATTCAATATCCCCAGTGTCAACAAACCTAATCTCCCACTGGTATGCCAAGTTATTTATTCTTGTAGTAGTTCAAATACTATCATATTGCTTCCATATTTTTTTAAATTAACTTTTTATTTTATGTCAACGTAACTTTAGAATCATTACTTTCTTGTGTTTTAAATCATTCCACAACCATCAAGCTGAGAGTATTTCCACAACAGGCAAAAATAAATAAGTAAATAACAACCTAGTATCATATTTTGTTTATATTGCTCTTAACAAAACATGACTGAACAATTAATGTCGAAACAATAGTACACTGTGTACTTAAAAAAAAAAAAAAAAATAGTAACCACACAAAATTCCAATCTTCCTATATTATCCTGTATTGGGCAGTAGAGGGGGGTGGGGTGAATTAAAACATAGGGACAATAAAGGTGACGAAACTTATCTACTTTGATTTTAATTGTTTACGGTACTTTTTTCTTTTCCATTAAAATTTATTACTGTACTTATTATATTAATTATCATTGTTAATGAGCCGTTGCTGAAAGTAGACCAACATAATCCTTACTTTAGGATACAGTATACAATTTAACATTAAGCCCAATAAAAAAAGAAACAAAAAAAACATTAAATTCATTGTGTTCCCAAAATTATATGAGTTAAATAAAAACTAAATCATTAACTTGTAATTAATCTGCTCCTCCGTACTTCCAGCTGAAATAAAAATTTATTAGCTTGCACACGCACGCACATGTCCCCCCCTACACACATGCACCTGCATGCACACACGCCCATATGCGTGCACACACAGACAGATACGCATAGACACGCACACAGTCCAAAAGAAAAACCCTTCAATTGCTTATATTTTCTTTTACTTTAAAATAGAAATTAACAACTTTTCTTACTCATTGTTTACGTATCTTTTCCTGACAAAAATTACCTGCTCTCACCAGCAGTAAACATAAACTTCATTTATGACTTGTGACAACATCATGTTAATTTTCTTGGTCGTATATCTGAATTTCTTCAAATGCTACCTCAAAATTTAAAAACATTACCTGCTCCACTACAATTGCTTATTCATAACCTGACCTGAATACTTCCAATACTACCATTGCCAATATTTCAATAATTCTATTTTGACTTGATCAACCATGTACATTTCACCATTGGTAAATGGTTTCCCTCATATGACTAAATGTGTGTCACTTGAAAACTAGTTTTCGTCGCGGCTTCATTCTCTTTGTTTAATTTTTTGAATGATAACTGTTGCAACAATAAGCAACGTTTCAACGAGTCAAATTTTTGGGAAAATTCAATCAGAAAAACTAGGAGTTCGCACATAAATGCTTTCATCATGTTTTTATGTTATACTCCTTGAGGACTGTGACAGTTTCATTGCATATTACGCACAATGCTTTATCACTAAATTCTGTAAAAAAAATAGCCCCCTTCCTACTGTTCCTTGAACACGCAACGTTCAGAGTCCACTTTCCTATTACAAATGTTGCTGGTCATTTTTTACTAATATGTCACTGTAATCACTAGACAAACTTTGTAACACCACTTGGAATAACCAGTGTATGTTGCATACTATTATTTACTGTTCATACAAAGAAGCAACTAAAAATATCAAGCTCAACGCTTCACTAGTTCAATATACTTGTGCCACCTTCACTCATTAATATCTCTTGAGTAGTACCTTTGTTCACCACTAGATTGCAGTAACTATATGTACTGCATGCTTAAAGTGTATGCAGATTCAGATGTGTTTAGAAATTTTACCTCTGTTTTTACTATCTTATGATATTATATTTGGTAGCCAATAAGTGAATTTTACTGTTATCTTTTCTAATTAAGTATCAAACTAGAATTGTGTTCGTGGGTTGGATAAAACTTTATCCTGGCTTGCGGGCCACATTTGACTCAAGGGTCGTAGTTTTGTGACCTCTGCATTAGCGGGTTAACGTAAACTAATAAATTAAAGATTTTACAGCTGGAATAAATAATACGTTCTGGTGGCGATTTCGTTTCATAAATTTATATCCCCATTCCATTATTTGTGTATTTTATTGGCCTCTACGAACCATCAAATGTGATAACGAATATGTAGATTTTCAACTATTAAATTTAACCTCTTCGGTTTAAAGTGTAAGATTTTGTAAGCCAGGTGAGTTATTAATTTATAAGTATTGTGGTATTATGTGTAACTTTCGCATCTCTCTGTGGCGTAGTCGGTTAGGTGCCGGTTTATGGTGTGAGAGGTCCTGGGTTTGAATCCTGGCTTGGGAATGAATGTTGTGTTGTGCCTTCACCTCGCTTCTCCTCACTTCATCCTCATCTGCTGTTAAGGCCGCGGTTCACATGCGAAATTTCGTCACTCTTTCAAATTATAATTTTGATGATTTGAGATGGTAGATGGTGTGTAAATGTTGCCCCCTACCACCCCTCTGGTCTGTATAAAGCCCGGGTGGCTTGTAGGAAGCGCTCAGTTGAGGAGTGACTCTCGAGGAGGAGGGTGCGTCACGCTGTTGTCTGACCATGTCTCCAGACACGCGCATAACTGCAAGACTCCCCCCCAACCCCTCGCCTATCAGCAGACTGCCTCCCTCTGCAGTGTTGCCAGACGTGTTTTTATTTTCTGGGCCCACTGTCTACGGTCTCCCTCGCATCTTCCTTCCGCAGCTCTGCATGGCATACACGAGGCAGGAGCTGTGCGCAGTACTGTTGCACACCTCCCTTCGCTTACATTTTACATTACGCAAGTTAAAATAATCTTCTGTCTACGTAAATTCAATGTTGAAGTAAGTTAATTAAGGTTGGCGTGTCTTCTTATCCGCGTGTACTTCTCTGGGTCAAATCAATCCTTTTTTTAAATTTATTTTCCCCATTTAGGAAAAATAAAAAGACATAATTTAAAGTGTGACAAGTAAATTCACAAATTATAGGTCAATATAAAATAAAAAAGATCTGAGCAATTGATATGTAAATTTAATGGTAAAATATAATAAAAGTTTAACTTATAACAGAAATACAATTCCATGTAAGCACATTTTTACATCACAGATATACAATTCATGAAAGCACATT
>PNEQ01104902.1:0-11704 GCA_003012365.1 Medauroidea extradentata
CCAATTTTGTGATAATATTTTAGGAAACCGCCCGAACGTAATGTTTGTGTTAGTTTAAATTTAAAAATTGGTGTATTAACAAAATACGATTGATATTATTTATTTTGCATAAGTGAAAAAGTGTGTGTTAAGTTTTCTACATGTAGGAACTACAGTACACATGCATCATTGAAGTAGAATGTGAAATTTTATTAAGTAAAATAATTATATGTGTGTTTTAAACAACCTTGAAAAAAACATGTTTTAAACTATTTGTTTTAAACGAAGGAAATGAAATAGTTTTCAACAAACTCGTTGTTTTAAAACAGTTTAAAACAACCTGTTTAAAACATTTTGTTTTAAACATGCCAACCCTGTACATGATTTAATAAGACAAAAAATAAGTAAATCTTTTTTTCTAAATGTGTATTGCACCTTTATTAATACGTACAGTAAAAATTTTAATATACTACATATCTATAAAACAATGACTATTGACTAGCTCTCATGAATGTAGCCATGACAGCAGCTACCTACCCATCTAGCAGATAGCAGCATAACTATATGAACAAAATGGTTGCAGTTTCTCATGTAAGGTTGTTCCCCCATGCATCTAGGTGCATGAGCCACATAGACATGTCACCTGAACTTTAAGCGATGTGGCAACAATGTGCGCCACAAGATGTGTAACGCAATTTATTAGCAAGACAAACTATGACATGCATTTTTTTTCTCGTCATCCTACGAAACTGGCTGTATTAAACATCAACGAATTTCGATCGAGTGGTTTCATATCATCATATGCTGCTCCTGTGTAAAAATATCTGTTAAAGATGTAAACCCAGCAACCAGTGGTAATCGTCCAGCACGATTCCCACGTGTGAAAATCTTGGTGGGGATCAAACTCAGATTGTCTTCACTGTATCCGCTACACCAACCCAGCCGCCAGAAAATAATCTGAGAAAAATTTTATTGTCAATTATACAGCCGAGTACTGATTGATGATCTTGTAAATTAACTCACCTCTCCTATCTTCTTCCCAATGTATTTCCTTAAATTGAACACTGTCTTCTCGACCTATGGTTTCCAGCTGACAACATTCACAGTTCTTAAACTGAATTATTTTGTATTCAACAATCAAATTTTTTGTTTTGTAGGCATGCTTTTTCCTGCAATGTTCCAACCACTTTGAAGTGTCTTACTATTCCATAGCACAATAGATCTAAACACCTGTATTTAAAACATTTTTGTTGATTTTGCACAGTTAAGTTAGCAAAAAAATCAGTACTGATAACGCTCCTTGAAATATCTAAACACTATCGGAAAAACATGAATCCCCACAAGATATTGACAACTCAAAACAATTGACAATCACGCTTACATGAACTTTACTTTACTGGCGAAAACCTATCCAGACACGCATGAGGACTTGGGACAGTGCTGTCAGTTTCTTGTAAAATAAGGGGTTGTCAATAACTCTGCAACATTCCTTGCAGGGGTGGGAAGAGAGAGAGAGAGAGTGTGAACGTGCGCTTGCTCATCGTTGTAGGTACTGTTAGACAGATATGCGTCACGTGGGCAGGCACGCCGGAGCAAAATTTTAAGTCGGGGAGGGGAGATCGCAAACTCAGAAAAGTTTGAATTTTAAGGTACAAATTGGGCAATTTAGATGTTTCCGAACAGAAATATTGGGCATAAAGCAGCTATAGTCAAAACGAAAACATTTTTCAAATAAAGTTACAAATGTAATACACATACCACAAATTTTGTCGGGGGAGGGGGAAAAACATATTTTTCCCCTTACACAAATTCCATTTGTGATGGTTTGGAATATTTTACGACTGAACATGTAAACATGACGTGTTTTCTCCATAGACATATTATGGACTAAGCAGAGACACTAGTGCAGACAGTGCTGCTAGCTTCGCACTACAATAGCGCTCTCCAGTGACTATTTCCGAACTTCAAGAAAATACGTCAAACCTCTTTAATACAAACCTGAAGGGACCAAAATTTTGGCTGTTTGTAATAATGAGGTTTGCATTAACAGGTGTTCACTAAAACATTAAAAAATTTTGGTCACTCTGTTTATCCCCAAAATCAAATAGTATTTTCACCAAAATGACTTCCATTTATTTGAGAACTTGATATTGTATAATTTAATGCATAAAAAAATTTTTTATTAACCATTAAAGTAATCATTTCATTTCTTGTCCCATTCCACTGGGAATAAAAATCACTTTGTATTAATGAGAACTTTGTATTAACAGGGTTTGTATTAACGAGGTTCCACTGCATTGTCAAGAGCAACAATAAATATTTTTAATCAATCTTAACATTCCTAACCACATAGAACACCCTTCTGAATTTTTCTGTTATAAATGTTGCCAGCATTGATGCTAAACTAAATGGTAATCATTTCCATCTATGTAAATTACAGACATAACACTAACTGTAGAGGCAGTGGCAGTAAACGGTCAGACAAGCTGAATGTATCGGATGACAAAATATGGCCAGAGACGCCTTTAAATTACGGTTCAACCGTTATACTAGGTTTCCCTTCGGGAAATAGGGGCTAGAAAAAATATGTATGATGCCCCCTGAGAAACACATACATATCCGCAAATTCCTGTGAACGAAATGACGCAGCATTATCAGTCACTATCTCATTGGGGGCCCAAAAAATTGCCACACTGATTCAACTAGGGCTTTGATTACAGCTTTAGCCTTCAAAATTTTTATAGGCAGAAAAGAAAACTTTGAAAAGGTGTCCACCAAAGCCAAAATGGCGAAAATTCCCTTACGGGACCTAACCAAAGGGCCAAATACACCTGAACGGAACAGCTTTCTTTTCAAATGATTTAGGGGAGCTGCAATCTCTGCTAAGTCTGGGACAAATCTCGCCTGATACCCCACCATGCCCATGAACCTCTGATCTCCTTTCAAGTTCTTAGGAACAATAACATTAATAATGGGGGCTATCCACTCAGGGTCCATCTCCAACTTACCATTCCTAATCATATATCCTAGAAAACTCACACCTTCCACTCTCAATTTAACCTTATTGGGATTAACCGTCAACCTAGCCTGACACAATTTTTCCAAAACGATTCTGGGATGCCAGAACACTATAGATGTCATCCACATAATTGAAGACAAAATCATATTTAACCTCACCCAGAAGTTCATCCAATACCCTCGACAATGCTTGGCTGCCAGAATTGGCACCCATGGGTACTCTATTAAATTCATAGTGACCCCATGGAGTGTTGAAAGTTGTGAATTTACTGCAATCAGGATGCAGTGCGATTTGGAAAAAAAAAAAAAAAACTGTTATTTAAATCCAGCACCGGAAAATGAGCCTTACCTAAATGTTGCAGGGCACACTCCGGTGTGGGAAATGGGTACGGGTCCAGATCAATGCACTTATTAAGGACAGAATGATTGACTACCAACCTAAAACCCCCGCTCTCAGGCTTCCTTACTAGAAATCGTGGGTCCAAGAACTCTAACTTTGAATGTCGTACTACCCCGGCATTCAATAATTTGTCTATCAATTGACGAAAGGCTGCCATCTTGGGTGCCAAGAGAATCACCCTCTCTGCAAGGGGAGATCGCAAACAGACGGTGCTGTAACTCAGTCCTCGCGCCCAGGGAGTATTTTTCCGACCACCCTCGATGCTCAGCCTCTTCTCACTGCCTCGCCTTGCGCTGGACACTCCCTCACTCGCCCCCCTTCCCCTCTCTCCACGCCTTAGGGTGCATGCGCCGGAACTCCGCCACTACAGTAAAACCTCTTTATAACGACCCCTCAGGTTCCCGAGATTAGGGTTGTTATAGAGAGGTGGTCGTTATAAGATTTCGGACCAATTTGGAACCTCTACATGTCAAAATAGGCCGTTTTCGCATTAAGACCATGTTCAGTCATTGTAAGCAATAATAAATCTTACATTTAAACTAAGCTATAAACAACATTTATGACCAGGCGTCTGTTTAAGAAAAGGCGATAGGGTATTCTGCTCTCGGGGCTTTTCTTTTACGCCATGAACGCTTAGAAAGTCATGCGATGTGTGGTTACGTGCCGTGTCGCCGCTTGCTTGTTATCGGCCGGCCGCTTGGACGGCCGGGAGGATAGACCATGATGTAGGGGGGGAGGGGAGTGCCGGAGATGGCTGCGCGCGCATGCACTGATCAATACCACAGCCACAGCAGCTGTCTTCTTCAGCGCGTCAGCTTGCTCTGCCTTGAGACCGACAGAAAGATAATCGCGGGCATGCACTGTGACGTAACGTTATCGCTCACTTAAAATATTAAACTTACATGTCAATGCGTAAAATATTTCGTTCAGGACAAAGAAAATGTAGTGACATGGCCTCCACTCTACTAAAAGTGTACTATTAATTAGTTAACAGCATAGTCGTAGCTGTTGTACGAGCAAACGCTTAAATTTATTAAAGAGTACACAAGAGAAAAAAAAATCATGAAAAAACTACAAGTACACTAGTAAGAAATTTACTAGATATAATATCCAACAAACTTGATAAATTAGGCAGATCATTTATTTACTATTATCACTGCGTTGACGGGACACTAAACAAACACACAATAAAAGAAAGTCTGACACATTAAAGGGCCAAACAACTGTTCCCTATTTTATAAAAAAGTCCTCCGCTTACAGGCAAGTTTTGTGCTCTAAGTTGGCTGAACCATTCTAGCACAGCTTCCTCCAAATTGGGGTGCATCTTACACCTTAGTTTTTTTACGTTTGCATTGCGTCCTTCCTTCTGCACTGCATTTACGATCTTGTCCATCATTTTTAAGATTGTAAACAACGTTGATTTTGGGATGCCGAACTCCCGCGCAATCTCTGATTTCATCTTCTGTGTCAATTGAAAATCAAACCTAATAATCGTAACCAAATCGAAAGCCAAAAGAACTGCGTGGGTCGTCAATATTCGTTCACAAACTCAAACCAAATAAATTAAAAATTGAAATCGTGAAAATAAGCGTAATAAGTCGTCATAAATCGTAAAAAACCAAGAGAAATCCAAAAGTCGCGCAATGAAGTTGTTATAATAGAGCAAACAGAGAGCGTGTTACGTATCTAACAGCGACCGAAAGAACACTGGCACGTGAACGAAGGTGGAGAATGCCGAGCGCGCCGGGTATTCACGTGAGGGGAAAGGAGGATAACAGTACAGTTACAGCTGGAGAGAGGAAGGATGAGTCACCGCTTGCCGCATGCAGTATAGTTCTCGCCACTATAAACGCAACATAGCGCACAAAAACCTTTTTTTTGCAGATTTCCTTGAAATTTGAAATAAAAAAAAAATTAAAAAATCACGGTTTCCCGAAAACGGGTCGTTATAGACAGGTGGTCGTTATAAAATGAGTCGTTATAAAGAGGTTTTACTGTACGTGGATAAGGAGGAGAGGATGGATAGGGGGGAGGGGTACACACTCCAGGACGGAAGCAAGGGAGGGATGTGAGCAGGAATTGAACACACTCAAAACGAGAAAAAAAGCAAACTAAGCCCCTACTAAAAACCCAAAATAAAATCACTTAACAAAATTATATTAAAAAAAAAAAAAAGTGGCTAAATCTGCCTCCTGCAAATGCACAGTCCGAGCTGGATCCCTGTCGGGGCCAGTTCAGAATTTCCCATATTGAAACCGTGCCGAACAATGTCGTCGGTCGCTGAATTTTTCGGGATCTCCTGTTTCACTCACCCTTGCAATCCGGTGCTGCTTCATTCACATCATTCAACCTCCAATTGGTTCTCAAGACAATAGCAGATACAAGCAGTCCAGCTATCTCCATTCAGTTAATTCAATGGGCTATTTCTTGTAAATGCCTTTTTTTTTAGATAGTGATAGAGTAAACTAAAATTTATGTGCATTTTTACATTCAAATAGTGTCATATGTATGATATAGGTATTTAGAAAACTCAGAAATGAACTGGAATTACTTAACTTATGGGAAAACTATATTTGAGAATTTATAAATTAGGTTTTCATGTTTGGCCAGTTCTGCAATCTCGTAACTTGTATTTATGCTTTATACTAGCTGTGATAGAGACACACACAATTTTTACACATGATTTTTGTCATGGGTACCAAAAAACGGTGGTCAAAGCATCAAAGCTTGTCACAAACTACTGTAGCACTATTTATCAGCTACCTTGTAAAAATCTCTATAAGCCTACATACGGACATGGACAAGAAACACAGCTGTTTTTGAATAAGAAGTACCAGTAGGTTTTTTTACTTGACTGAATAGCTGTGGTAGAGGAATGGTTAACGTAATATCATATTTACCCATGTATCACCCGGAATTTTTTCTCGAAAACAAACCATCTAGGTACTGACAGCGCAATGTGTGGCGGCATAGAGAACCAAGACAGAGATAGTGTTTCATTGCTTCGTCAGAAGCCACAGCACAGTACACTCTAAGTACTGACAGATTGCAATATGCTGCTGCTGCAGAACACTTTCCTGCTCTGCAGCCAGCTTTCACCATTCTCAATGTGTGCTGGGCCCGCACCTCCTTTCACGCAATGTTGTGAAGATTCTACAATTGTACAGTTTACCAGGACTTAGCAGATCGTCAACCATAATATTGTGAATATTGACAGTGGCATTGTACCGACTGCGTCAGTGAACGATGTAATTTGACGACGTTATAAACAGTTCAGACATTGCAAGTTATCAGTATTTAACATATATAATACTCAGCAGATATATTTCAAACGTTTCCACGTATCCAGACTTTCATTACATACCTAGTATTCCATTTGTTGTTTCGGAATATTTACCGTCGCCGTTTGTAAACATGACATTCTTCGCCATAGATGTGATGCAGACTAAACAGAGACACAGGTACAGGCAGTGCAGCTAGACTCGTGCTACACTAGCGCTATCAAGCGACAATGGCGGAACCTCAAGAAATATTCCCGAGAGCTGTGTTAATATAATTTTCCTGTAATATTGTGAATTTTGAAGGGAATTGTTTATATAATTAATATTGTTCTAAGTGAGACTTGTAATGTTTATATTGTGTTTTCGTTAAGTAATTCCAGATTTCATAGTAATAATTGATATACTATAATTAACTCGTCGTAGTTGCTCCGCCATGTTGGGTGGACTATTTCCAGTGATAATATTCATTCTCGCTTCTTGTATTTATACTCGTGTATTTGTAGTATCGGGGTTCAGTCGGCTTCCAGTGAAATGTAAGTGTTGCTTTGTTATTCGTTATTGTGTAACATTTCTGGATGTTTATACAAATAAGGTTCATTTTAAATGCCACGGTCTAGCTGTTATATAATTTTAGTAGAGCTGATGAGTTTCTCTTCATTTTAACTTAGGTGTATCGGGTAAAATTTTGAAAACATAGATTAAAGAAACCAAAAAAATGGGAAAAATTAAATAAAAGTTATCTGCTTGCTGATGAAACACAATAAATCATTCAGAATAAAAGGTACTTATCTCACATCAATTATGAATTAGATGTTTACAGCTTCTCTTCCAGCTTGCATGCCATTTTACTATTTATAAGTACAGAATTCAATATTTCACAACATTTTTTTATAGGTATTTTAATTTACTTCTTTTCCGAAAACTTCCAAACAATATACAGCCATAGATTACCTCAACCAAAGAGAAATGTTTACATATTACTGTAATCAGAAATGAAGCTATGAAATAAGTAATTTTTTTAAACAAACTTTCAAGTAATAAATAAAATTCAAATTATAGCTTTCAAATGACATCACATAAATATCTAAGACAAATTTTGAATTTACAAACGTTACAGAAAGCGCCGCTAAATTTCAATTATGGTTAGCTTGTAGCACAAAAGTGAAATTTAAAAACAAATGTTGCGTTAAAATTTAAAATTTCTTTGAAACCTACTCTAAATTACATAATATATTATTTGTCCTGTAATATTTCCATTTCACCTTTTTTTTTAAATTGAAAACAATAAAACTAGACATTAGAAACAAAAAATTAAACACAGTAACACATGTGCATTCACTTGAAGTGTTGATGCTGGATCCAAAAAGCTGCCACTCTGTTGGCTGTCCTTGAAGGAGAGAAACCCAGCATTATTGAATGTTCTGCCAGAGGAACCTTGCACTCAGTATTTACAAGAAGATGAAGGAGCACTCCGTGTAGTCATCCCCAGGAAGGTTGCGCTGTGAGACGATTTCCGATTTCACGAGATGACAATGAAGCTGTCCCAGGACATACCAATCCAAAATGTTCTTGAACCTGCTGTGAAAGCAATCCAATTGCAGACATGGACTTCATCTTCCCTAGCAACAAATCATAACTTTTATTTTCTTCTTGTTTCAGCTTTTCTTAATAGGACTTGTCCAGTGAATATCTATTAGACACATTACATTTTATTCCGTTACAGCCAAAATTTGTTTCTCTTTGATACATTTACATTAAATCCGTCTTGTATATCATAGCGATACTATACTTTGTCCAATTTCTCCTTTTTCGAAACTCTTCGTGGATATCTGTCTTACACACAGAACTGGGGAGTAAGGTACGAACATTGCGTGGCTTCAAAATTATTATTCCTAATAGCGGAACTACACTTCACCTATAAACCACACTTATCAACAATTCAAATAATGTACCCTTTCTTCATTCATAAAATAAAATGTGAATATCCACAACATTATACTCAAGTTTCTCAGAAGAATATGCAATCTATTTCAAAATCATTAACCTAGTTGTTTACTTCAGGCTGATAACGAATTATTACAGTATTTACACTGTTAACGGAACAAAATATCGCCTCAAACTTGCCAAATTATGAGTGCCAATTATTTTTCCAGTTTTAGGACAAGCTAATACATAAGCATTCTTATTAATTACACCTGCTACACGGAAAGGTCCAGAATGTAGAGGTGAAAGCTTCTTTGAAATGTGATCCCAGAATTTGCTAACATTAGCACTTTTTACTAATACCAGATCACCCACATTAAAATTGATGATTTTCGACACCTTGGCATATTTCTGTCTCTTTTCTGCAGCAAATATCAGTCTTTGTGCTATAAATTTCCTCACTTCCTCACGAAAAACTGCTTCTGAAACTCTCATCTTTCTTACTGTTTCCGGAGGTACGGGTAGTTTAGATGAATCAAAAATTTCCGATGGTTGGCCTGTCAGTGCTTCCCAAGGGGTTACAGAAATGGATTCATGAACAGTATGATTCATAGCGATCTCAACCAAAGGTAGTTTATCTTTCCAACTTTGATGAGGCGAGTGACAAAATATACGAAGAATATTACCTAATGTCTTCATACGCCTTTCTACTGGGTTTTCTTGTGGATGTCGTACTGCCGTACTTGTGGGTAAAATATTCAGTTTTCTTGTGCCCTCTTGCCAAATTTTTCCTGTGAATTGAGTTCCATTGTCTGACAAAACACAGCGAGGCTGTCTAACTTCTTTCACAAAATCCTTAAGTTTACTGAGCACTGCGCGAGAATTAGCTTGAACAATTGCATATAGTTTCGTAAATTTAGTGAAGATGTCCATAACTACAAATACATAAGCAACTCGTGCTTTGGACCTCGGCAATGGTCCAAATATATCAACGGAAATTAAGTCAAGAGGATTCTTAGGTATAATAGGTTGTATCTCGCCCATCAAATTTTCTTGACAATGTTTACATTTCTGACATAGCTCACAAGCACATAATGCTTTAGTAACCATTAGTTGCATTCTTTTCCAGAAGAATTTGCATCTCAACGCCTCATACGTTTCCTTAATGCCCACGTGGCCTAACATTTCGTGAGTATCTATTACCAAAGTAAGTTGTAATTTTTCTGGCACTACAAGTTTCCATTCATCTTCAAACATAGCATTATAATACCCATTGTAATACAGAATGCCTTCTTCAGTTACACAAAACATTGTGTAAAGTCGATGCTCTTTAGGAATGTTCTTAAGTTTTTCAAAAATTTCTTCATAGAAGGTGTCTGCATGTTGATCCTCCTTGATACCTTCAAAACTTCTTGACCAGTTGACTGTAGTAGCTTGCGACTTCTTTACTTGAGCTACTATAAATTCATTTGGCTTCTTACTGCACTGACCAAACTCGACGTCGGGAAATCTGCTTAAATAGTCAGCTGCGATGTTATTAGCGCCCTTAATGTGGTGATACTCCAAATCGAATTCTTGCACTAGTAAAGACCATCAGGTTAAACGACTGCTGAAAATCCTGCCAATTCTTAGGCTTAAAAGAGCTTGATGATCCGTTTGAAGCTTGATCTTTTCTCCAAGCAGTAAATTTCTGTATTTGGTCAGAGCCCATACAATACCAAGCATTTCCTTTTCAGTGACCAAATAATTTTTCTCTGATTTACTTAACGTTCGACTAGCCATGGCAACTGTCTTTTCTACCCCTGCTTCGTCTAACTGAGTTAACTTAGCTCCCAGGGCATAAGCTGATGCATCAGTATATAAGTAATAAGGAACACCTTGTTTAGGATGGTTAATAACATGCTCCTGCAAAAAAAACTGTTTTACAGCCACGAATGTTTGCTGTCATTTGTCATTCCATTCCCAAGGAACTTCCTTTCTCAGTAGTTCAAACAATGGTAGAGCAGTACTGGCAACCTTGTCCGAATAATTGTGATAGAAACCTACTATCCCAAGGAAGGTTCTCAACTGCTTAATGTTTCGTGGTGTAGGAAAATGTTTTATGACCACCAGTTTATCTGGCGCTGTACGAATGCCAGCAGGCGTAAGAATATGGCCAAGAAAAGGTACCTCTTCCCTACAAAACATTGTTTTCATCAACTTCACTGTCATTCCAGAATTTCGTAATTTAGTTAGAACAGTATTTAGATGTTGTAAATGTTCTTCAAAAGTTTCTGAGGTAATTAAAATATCGTCCACGTAAGATCTTGCGAATTCTTGACAGTCTTCACCTAAAGCAAGATTCATACACTGCGTGAATTGTGCTACCGCATTGCACAGGCCAAAAGGAAGTACTTGAAATACATATTGTTGATTTCGAAACAGAAAACCAGTATATTGTTTCGATTCTTCCATTAGGGGTATTTGCCAGTAGCCATGCGTAAGGTCAATTGTTGTCATGAATTTAACGCCTTGGTATAATCTTAATATTTCTTCTGTTGCACGCGGACTTTCTCTGGATTTAACTGTAATTTCATTAAATTTTTTTGCATCAAGACATAAACGTACCGATCCATCTTTCTTTCTTACGCACACCATTGGGTTCGTAAATGGGCTGGAGGCGTGATTTATTATATCCCAAGAGAGCATAAGTTTGATGTACTCTTCGGCTTCTGGTAAATATTTCGCTGGAATGGGATAAGATTTGGAATGAAATAATGCTCCAGGTATTACTTGAATTTCAGATTTGAAAAATTTATTCCTTCCTGGATGTTCTGAAAAAGTGGAGCTGCGTGAAAATAATAATCACTCTAACATGCACTTTTTATCGCTGTTAATTAATTCAATGTTTGCTACTGCCTGATATATATTCTCAGATGTTGTAGTTTCAGTATTGTTAAGGTGATGGTGTAACTCACAAAGACTTGGTTTAATCAAATTTACAAAACTGTCTGAATAGTTCCATACTTCAGGTGAAGCGACTGTTTCATTAGTATTTTCAAGCGTGCTGACTATCCATCCACCAAAATCCAGTCTGATTTTATACCTTGTTAGAAAATCAGCT
>PNEQ01104904.1:0-15333 GCA_003012365.1 Medauroidea extradentata
ATAAACATTTTTTGTAACGGGTTTTAAATGCTACAGGCCATAGACAGTAACGCGTAGTTTTGATATGATTTTTTTCATTTCATTATGTTAACTGGTTTTCAAGTTTTGTATGAAGTAAAAATACGCAAATTTTGACTTTGAAGTGCCATTACGGGAAAACTAGATGAGCTAATTTTTTTCCGTTAGAGGTATATGTACTGTCAAGTAATGTGTACAAAACTAACACTATTTCATACAAATATAAAATTATGTTTTTTCCCCACTTGAACAACCTTAAGGGCTGAGCCCGAGTTTCTCGGCTTTCGAGAGAATTATTTCTTTAAACCCAGACGAGAGCTGATATCGGAAAATTGCTCCGTAGCTTTGTTGCAAATTGGTTTTACTTACGTAATGTAATTTTCCGAGATAAACGGTATACGAGTTTAGCTAATTTATCAATTATAAGGCAATTTCATTCATTATCTAATTAGCTACCATCAAGCTGTATTCAGTCTCGACAAAATCAGAGGACCTACGTAATTAAAACCATTTAGAACAAAGTTACAAAGCGATTTTACGATATTGGCTTCCGTTTATTTTTTAATAGCTATCGTAAAATATGTAGAAACTCGGGACCAAATCCCTTAAGGCCGCAGCTATCATACTCTTTAAATGCTTTGCAGTGTGTGGTAAAATACTTTTTTTTAACGAAACTATTCAACGTGTGCTCGTTTGAGCAGTGTTTTAGAAAAAAAAACTTTTGCATTACTCAGCTGTGTCCCAAATACATAAAAACTAGGACGGAAAGAAACCTAATACACTTCCATTCCAATAACTTGTAGTGTGATATTAACTAGCAGCAGCGCCACGTGGTTCCCCATATAATGCTCTCCCTCGAGAACTGATGATTGTGTCACTTCCCTACATTCCCTCAATATAGCTACAGTCTCGTAACAGTTCCCTTGCAGTAAGCTATGTGGTTAGCATCTTACTTATTGAAATCATAGATCAAATTTATGGACACTAACATAAAAACTAGGAGTCCTACTGAGTATCTGCAAGAAAACATGGAGTACTAGATTTTTTATTTGGCTGTTTCGCACACATATCAGTTTGAACAAACAGTATGATTTGCAAGATACTCGTACTTTCATACTCATGTCTCATACACACAGGGAGCTATGGGATAAAACTATTTACTCCCTCTATAATATCTCGACCCTACTGTTAAAGATAGTTCTGGAGATTTTGTAGGGAGAATGGTGCCTTCCTTACAGTGTGATGGTTGGCACACCACGTACACGCTATCATGACGAATATGCAGCAACTAACACTGTTGTGGCCTGATCATGTTGCCAAGCTGTCTCATTAAATATCCCACACACAACCACCCATTACGTTTGCAAGGTCTACGCCTCTATAGTTCACTTTATATACAAGTCCGTTTTATTCCATTACGTCACTTCAGTTGTCATTGCAATATCAACTTCTTCTTCCAGGAAAAGTTTATTCTTAACTAGAAGGGGCTGCTGTACTGATTTGTCCCTTAGCACACAAACCAGATAGGCAAGTAGCATTAGGTTGAAGTCAATAAAATTGCAATGAGTACGCAGCCTTCGAAGCTCAGTAACACACAATCAAATTGTCTCCCCTTCTTTCTGTTCACACTTAAAAACCATGAACGTCTCAATGATTTCCCTCGACTTTGGCTGGAAGTGATTCGTTAAGTTAGTAAAGAAGTCCGGCAACTGATGGCTGTGGTGACTGTAATGAAGCCACCAATCAGTTCAGTTTGGTGCTACATACTGATAAAACACTGCCAGCCCGGCTTCATCATCCTCTATTCACGATGAAGTAGATCTATAGCCGTACGCAGTAAGACTTCCACAATTCTCTCCAGCTTGAATTCCTTGGTTTTCTCCCAGAGAAATGCACTACAATGTATTTTAATCTTCTCACCAACTGTTGTGTCTGGTACATGCTGTCGTGACAGTTACACGGTCACCAATTGTTTTGTCTTCTACACACTGTTGAGAATATTATAAGTTACAAATTCAAAATAGTACAGTGTTTAGGGTTCTGTAGGGTACTTGTAACTGTAAAACAATTTAACGTAACATTGTATCAGTTTGAAAGCTAAAGTAAATACATTAACGGAAGCTGACATGTCTACAGTGTGTTAAGGGTTTGGCTGCTGAGAAAAGTGTGGTGGGGCACTAACATTTGAGTGGATATGTTGTCTTTTGTGCCTGCTAGTTGTCAGTGCTATACTCATCATGGCAAAGAAAACACTCAATAAAAAATACATATTCACACACACATGCACGTACACACTCACACACAAACATCACGTTTCTTACAAGTCAGTTTTTTAAGGATTTGGAATTGAGGACTTACAGCACCACCTAAATTTTCCCCAAGAATGGCGGGAAATAGGCCGCTAGGCTAACTAAGTAATGTAACAGACAGAAGTAGGTACAAGTACTTACAGTTGATACTTGTAAATAGGTACACACACAAAGGGACGACACACATTTTTCCGCTGAAGCGCGGTCGCGATGTTTAGCCAGTATCAAACTGGCTTCCTCGGGCGGCAAGACATGGCACACTGCAATCCACAGAACACACACTGCTGCTGGATTGCTGTGTGCCATGTCTTGCAGCCCGAGGAAGCCAGTTTAATACTAGTGAAACGTCGCGACCGCACTTCCGCGGAAAAATGTGTCGTTCCTTCGTGTGTGTGTACCTATTTACAAGTATCAACTGTAAGTACTTGTACTTATGTCTGTTACATTACTAAATTTTCCCTAAATTTTACATGGATATTACATTATGTTACATACTCCTACAATTGTATTTTGGGATGTCTACTTGTACTTCATATATGAAATGTACATGATGAAAAACCAGTATTCTCTGGACTGAATGAAGGCTACTACTGCACATAAACCTTGATGAGTGAATTCAGACAAGTACGGCACTATGATGTGTGTTGACAAGCTATTGACTAACAGTTAAGTAGAGTGTTCTGAGAGCCCTAATAGCTGTGCGACAATAAGAGAGCGCTAGGAGGTGTGTATGGTGCAGACAGGAGGTGCTGGGCGACAAGTGTGCCAGTTACCTGCTGAGTAACCGTGGGCCAGGCCTTGTCTTCTCCGAGTTGTGGTGTGATGCCACCTTCGAGGACGGCAGGCGGGCATGCTTCCACAAGGCATCTGAGGGCAGACCACGCCACGCAGAGCTGCAGGCCCTCGACCAACTCTCCCTACTGCAGGACGGCAGTCGTCTGAGGTGAGTGCAAGCTTGAGACCTTATCACGCCCTGTCTGAAGGATAACTGTGTGTGCAAGAGGTTAAACTGTACGAGTGTGTGTGTGTTCATAAAAGAGTGAGTGGGCGAGAGCAGGCAAGAAGGAGAGCAAGGTTTTTTTCTGAAAAATCAGTATAAAAATACAGTCTTGGTGTCAACAGTTTCTTACAATATTACATTTTATTTCAAAGTGGCATATTCATATGGCAAACTATTTTGCGCTGGGATCTAATGTACAAATTCCAGCATCAAAAATACAGTGAAAGTGCTACTATATTATTTTAAGGCTGAAAAATAACTTTAATAGTTGTAGACATTCTACAATGTATGCTGAAATGATGTGCCTGTAAATAAAAAATGATACAATAAAAATGTTTTGTGAATTAGACTTCCAAATCATCTGGGTACTATAATTACAGAGGTTCCATTGTAATTCTTCAGGACTGTCACCTTTACAAAATTTTTGTTCATTCAATTAGCAATACATACTGCTTAGGATAGTTCATTTTTTTATTACATTGTTTTTCCAAAATTCTGTATCATTTAATTATAGAACCTAGTAAGGATTGTCATTGTAACAACTGCTAAAAACTGACGTTTATCATTCTAAATTAAATGTCTGCTTATTCAGGGTGTGTGGAAAACATAGCCTCTCTCACATATGTACAGTATTCTAGTTTTGACAGATGTAATGGGAGTCTGTCCGTAGTTCCAGTTTGTGTACACTCATGAAAATACACATTGTAGGTCTGTGAAGGTGTACATGAACGTGTCGCCATGCAGCCAATGCTCAGACGCAATCCTGCAGTTTGTTGCGTCCAACCCCGGGGTGCGCACCTCCATCTACTTCTCCTCACTGTTTGCTCACCATGGAGACAACCATCGCAGGGGACTACAGGCCCTACAGCAGGCCGGCGTGCAGCTGGCCGTCTTCGACCACACCCTCTGGGATGCCCTTGTTCGCTGCGTCCAGGTATGTGCTACCAATACTCTCTCACATTACTCATTTAAAGTGTACACAGAATACCAAATACCATTAATTCCTTCTCACAGCCTGCAATAACAACAAACCAATTTTGTAACACAAGACAATTTTTTTGTATAACTTTATACTTATACATAACACTAATGGAATATGTACATCTGGTTACACATCTTTCTGTCAGCAGCCCAACTCGGCTATTAGATACAAATTTAAAGTAACTTATTGATAACAAATACCCATTAAGTAATTTGAAGAAAAATTACTAAAATTATATTACTGTAATGCCCTGTACTGAATTAAACATCTAAGCTACTCTCAAAAATAAGATCAAATTTTAAACCAATACAAGAGCACTTACCGTAGCTGTGTTACATATCAATCCTGAATCAACATTACATTAGAAGAAAAGAACATTGTAAACTATGATATATGTCATTCACTAAAGTGAGCACTCCATGAAGTTTTCTTCCAGCCATTTTGCAGCCATATTTACTTATTTTAATTTGAAAAATTCCAAGTAACTAAAAACCAGCGTAAATGTTTTAACACTCAGAAGTCAACATCTGTTTGCCAATGAAACAAATATTTTTAATTACTGTAATTACAAGTTCTCCTGAGTGCTAAGTTTATAATGGACAGCCTATAGATGTGTAACAAGAATTTTGCTGATATAATACTGAATTATTTTCACTTATTTTTATTTTCTTCAATTATTTTCGGTATCACATGTATACGAGTGCAGTTTTTTCTTGTAAATTTGACTTATTATAAACCAAATTTCTGCTTATAAAAATGCATTTTCATCTGAAGCCTTTGCTGATTTCGGAAGAAGTCCTTATCATGAGTGCAGGCAAGTAGGGAGAAAGGGAGATCATTGGTAGTACAAGAGGACGAAAGGGATGCCAGCAGGACCATTTGGTCTCTACCACACTTTATGAAGGGCCTAAGTTACATTTGTTAAACAAATGAGTTAATATTTTCTTGACAAATACTATAGTTGAATTCTGTAAACAATGTAGATAAGATATTCTAGCTAAAAAAAAATGTGACAAACTTTTGTTAATGCCTAGCATACATTAATTTTTTTATTAAGTGAGAGTGGGCCTCAAAAATTAAAATGAAAAAACTTTGTAAATCCTAGAAAGGTTCGTTTCAAAACCCCGGTCCACCCCTACCAGCTGTGTTGTATGGGGACATAACACAGAGCCTCTAGCAACTGAAGGCAAACACCTTAAAAATGCAGCACATTGTGACAGAGCTCAGGTTCGTGGTTGTGTGCACACAGACCGAGGAGGAGCAGCGGCAGGTTGCGAGCACGGCTGGACTGGTCGAGCGCACACGAACCCGTGCCACCAAGCGCAAGCTGGACCAACACAAAGAGGTACAACTTCCAAAACAGAGAAGGCAGCAAAACTAGTCATGTATCTGCCATTACTGACATTTGTATGACCAGCAGGCACTACACAGTTGAATAAGTGGAACATGCTACATGTTTAAACAAGTGTGTTAAAATCATTTATAGTCAAAAATACTACTGCACCAATACAAATACAGTATTTCAATTGGTGTGAACTTTAAATTTTTTTAATATACACAACTTGCCTGCGTAAATATCGTAATAAAAAATTGAGTGAACATTTATCAAATGTATGCTACATTCCCTTGCTGACATACAATGGTACAATCACAACAACTTTATCACAGCAGCCCCATAGTTTCTGAGGTAATGAAAACTAAACATTATGCGTTTAACAAGGTTTCAGATTACTTTTTACAGTTTACTACTTCCATCACTGTGACAAAGAAGACGATTTGGTGTTCATATTACATACACAGTAATGAAAATAATTTTTTTTAAGTTTATTCCGAACATGTTCTGTGGTGACTGTCAGCTCTGAGAATATGTGCCTGCTCCAGACAGTTGAACAAACCACTCAAAGGCACAGAAATGAGAAAAATTTACATAAGTGAAAATCATGACACAAGTTAACAGATACAGAAGCATTTATTAAACCAAAAACAAACTGGTAGGTACAAACACTCAACCGAAATGACTCCGGCAAGTTTCAACATCCACTCATCAACTTGATTATGGTACATCTGCCGTAAATAGCTGTCAAGAAGCAGGTGATAAAATGAACTGAATCCTTACTACTGAAACTACTGTGCTATAAGCTTTGCGTTATTAAGCATGTTTTATTCACTCTATACAGTCTTCACTTCAAACACACACATGGCAGTGTCGACATGTCAACTTGCTAACACGAGCAACTGACATTCATTCAGACAACCACACCCGCACAAAATTATAACTTCCATTTCAGATAGCTTTTTCCATTAACTTTCTGCATCACCCAAAAATCAGAATGTAGATTCCAATATATAAAAAACATAATGTGAGGGAAAAGGCAGAAGACTATGAGACTAAGAGTGTTAATTTACAGGTATTATTTCCACCCAAGCATTTTGTCACGATGCAGTTGTGGAAGAAAGTAGTAGTTTTCAAACTTTCGGAGATTGAGTTGCACTTTATGTCTTATTTTCCACGTTGACGTGTCCATGAACCAAACAAAATCAAGCCAATTTGGTTAGGTGAAATTTTCAAATGCTTACATCTTTTTTTAGCTACATTTTTTTGTAAAATTTATTTCAGTCTTTAAATTTGCACATGTACTGAAAAGTATTTGACCACACACTAATGGTATTTTAGTTCTCTCTAATAATAGTAATGCCACTGATGAAGGCAATACACCATGACATCACAGTCTGGGAACCCCTAGTACGTATAATGCACCTGGTACATTTGTCAAAATACATAATTTCTATAGACTAATTATTTACTGTGTGGGGCAAGTGCAGTCACCGGTGGTGATGACCCAGTGACACACTACAGATGTGCAGGACACGTGTTATCTGCCTGATGTTCCTCTGTGTATAGACAACCCTAAAAAGACTATGAGAACAAGCCCTTACACCTTACTCATACGCTTTACTACATTAGTCTGTATTATATTATTATCTTATTAATTCCAGCAGTCAGTACATACACTGTAAATTTCTTTCATACTTCCTTCATCCAACTCTCCAAGTGTTTCTTCCTGATATGGAGAACTTGTCGCTGCTAAAGGGGTCTAGACACGCCATTCTGGAATTTGTTTTCTTCCAGTTGGCATTTCTCACTGGCAGTGAAACAGAAAATGCAACACTGATACCATGTTAGTGAATCATGCACTACTGTACATAGACTAGTAGAGAGAAAGTGTGTGTGTTTTGTGCATGTGTGTTCAATCATGTAACATAAATTTATGTGCATGTATGTACGCAAGAAAACTCTGCTAGATCTGTCTCAAGATCTAGTAAACTCGGATCAGCCATAGGTAGAACTGCTTCTTACTGTTATGAATTTAATCACTGGTACTACAATAAGTAGGACTCTAATACTGCATTCACATTTGCAACTTAACCTACTCACAAGCAATAACAAGTTTTTTAGTTGCCAGTTCCCACAAAAAAGATTTTTAATACAATTCCACAAAAAGTGCACCAATAAAACTAGTTGCACGACTCATCCTTGTTTAAGAACTGTATTCCCTGTAATATCATCTCGGAAATTTATTACTGCATTTGAAAATTATTGATTGTATTTTATTTATAAATGCTAGGCAAATTACGTAGTTCATTCAGTATTTATAAACCGTTTTAAAAAAAACAAGAAAAGATTAAAGGAATTAATTTTCCCACTGTAAAAATACTTTGCAGGAAATTCATAGTAGCACACATTGACGTGTAAGATAAAATACTTAGTGTAATATTTATATTAAAAGACAAGCAATTTAAGATTTTAACAACTCAGATTTTCTCAAAGATGACAATAAATATTAATTGCTAGTACAAAGAACATGCACACATGGAATTCAATCACAAACACACTCAAACACATAAAGTACATACACACACATAAACACAAGATATTTTTGTCATAACTATCACATTCTTAAAACATTAAATGAAAAAAATTATGCTTACTGTATAATGCTTGTTGGAGGGTGCTATACTAACTTAGCAGCTGTAGAATTTTGAAACAAAGTAGGCACTTATGAGAGTCACACAAACATAGTAGTAGGGAATAAATGAACCCAGAATTCACCTGCATCTGGCAAGACTACGTATTTTTGAAACTGTGAAATTAAAAACTCCAAAAACAGTTGGCAAAATCAAACCGCCAAAGTGAAATATTTTGCACTCCTCAATTAAAGCACATTTCAAATTGACACAAATTCAACAAGCAAGTGTTGTGAGGTAGTTAATCGTAATATGTATGTTCAACCTTACAGTCACTGGAGTACAAATACAAGATTGAAAAACTTACCTCAGATAAAACACTGAACTAAGCACAGTGAAACAGATTTACCAAAACACTTGCAAAAATATCAGATTAACCAAAGTTTGTAGAAATATACGTCTTTGTTTGCAATGAAGACGCATATAGTAGTACAGTTACGGTACTTAGATATGTATTAATATATGTACTGTACTTCCTGTCAAAGTACAGCAATGTCACTGCCATGATACCAACGAAATAAACACAAATACAATGTGACCACAAAAATCATTCTTTATCTCTGTGATCACTCATATAATATATTACAATCCCCCACAACTTAAGCAAGCTAGTCAACAAAACTGGTACAATACTATACCGAAGCATTGAATACATGTAATTGTAAAGAAAATAACACATGACCTTGGCCTACATACTGATGGCATGCAAGCCAGAATTGAATGTGTTAAAAGAGTTCTACTCATGCAACTGCAGAACCCAGATGAGGTTATTGTTCACACCTAGCCTGCAGAAAGCCAAGCAGAAACACACACATTAGTGTAATTCATACTTAACTGTCTACAGACAAATTTTACATCAGCAACTCAATAACATGTATTTAGATTTCATAAATTTAGCAAAATGAAGTACAAATGAGAAATTTAATATTTTCTGAGTGTTTATAAAAAAAATTAAGCCACCTGCTCAGACAACATACCTTGAATCAAAAACCATAAGCTACGCCAAGTGAATTCTGTAATCACACACAGTTTTTGTTGAAACTGTTCAGTAGCAGGAATCGTAAGTCTTTCTGAATCATAGCAAATTACTTTACAGTATATTTGTAGAGACCTGATAAATTTGTGGGTTCACTGACCTGTAGGTTAGCCTGCAAGAATATTTGTGAACTGAAGTAGACAACAGATGCTCATTAGCTGTTTGCAGTTAAAGTGATATAGGTCTGTATTAGTTAAATTGTTATTATTGACTCAGATACTTCCGGGAAGTGTCAAATAAGTCAAAGGCGAATTGCGAAAATGATATAAACTCACAGCTGTTTGAATCCTAGAATGGATTCAAATGAAAACACAAATTTTTCAGTCTCTATATACATATTTGTATGCATCACACACACATTTCTTCTCAAATACAAAAATGAAACATTGGGATGCCGCCATACGAGGAATACAAGGTTTCCAGTAAACACTGAAGACTGCGAAAGTAGGTTTATCATAATTCAGAAAGCAGAAAAAATTACTTACACCTGAAATACGTCAGTTTCTGTCATGTACTTGAAAATACAAAATACCATATCACAGTAGAACTCTGTTATAACATTTCTGAAGGGATGAAAAAAAATTTCTACTTTATAAATGGAAAACTTTATAAGAGGGTGACATTCTATCATGAAACAGTTTTAGGAACCGAACAGAAAGTTGCTTTATATCCAGGAAAACAATTATAAGAAACATTATAACAGGGTTCTACTGTATAAGACTTTTATATACCCAAGTCAGCTGTGCCTTAGGAAACTACAGCTTGTATTGATCCACTAGGCCACATCTGTGCACCTTCAAAAAGCTCTTTGGGGTGCCGTGGCATGCCAAGATGTGCGGTCTTGAAACGGTTATTCCCAGGCCTGGTAAATTGTAAATACCAACAGCAGTGAGTACTGTAGGTCCAAACTAAGTACAGTATAATCCGTCATTAATGAGGCTAAGACAGTAATGAAAATGAGTGCTAAAACAGTTTTATGCATGAAATATTTCACTGTTAATGAAAAAATTAGAAGAAGGTACTCAATAAACAGACTTGGTAGCTAACTCATGCTGTTGGTAGGAAGGATTTCAGTGTTGCAATTTTAAACAGTACCTTTTGTTGCTCAAAGGGCAGCATCTCTCCTTTTACTGCAGGTATGTGTATATTAAATGGTAGCTATACATTTTGCTGTATGTTTTTATAACTTATGTATAGCCATAGCTTGTGCCGAAACAAATATTTTACAATGAAAATTTTTTTTCTTAAGAGGATGGTGAAAACGTTGGGTGTGGGTCTTAGAAAGGAGCAAGCGGTACATAGAATAATTCAGTATGTTACATTAATTTAGGTTATTATTTACATGTTCGCTTCTGGCATCTCTAGTATGTTGTACGGAGACATTACCAAAACTGCTTGAAACCTTAGCAGTTGACGCTTACGAGGCTCTCAGCATCTAGTAGTCTATGGGATTCAGAAATTTAGTGAAACTTATAATTTGGTGATTACAGATCAATAACCTCAAAAATTTCAGCTGTAACAAGAAACAAAGGTTGAAAAGACCAGCAGTGAATGTGCTAATTGGTACAACATGAAACTGTCACTGGCCATTGACTTAAAATCAGTTTTACTGGAACTATTTATCATACGTTACTGGAAATACTTCTGTGTCGAGGCCTTTCAGGACAGTAAATCTTTGAAAGTTTAATTTGAGAAAGGGCAAAGTGACTGTGAATCCACTACAACAAAATGAACAATGACTTGGAGCTCTTAAATTTCTTGGTACTTACACAACACCTGCTAGCTGCATCACTACAGTCTATGTTTTGAGATTATCTCTGAGCAAGTTGATACAACTAAGACAGCACCATGTAACATTACATACTATAATATACGTAACTCCTGTTTATTTCCGCTGACTAGTGATCCAAATCCAAGCCACATTCATTAACAACATCAAAAATGTTTTAAGTCATATCTGCATTATTCAGTAAACATTAACTGATACTTTTATGATATTCCCTCTCACAAGGACTTTAATTCACGCCTCCACAGTACAATAGTTTAGCAAGTTCTGCATTTCATATACTCGGAACTCAGATTTTAGGAACTACTTTAGTTTGTTTGTAACAAATTTCTGATAAACACAAAATTATGCTATTACAGGTATTGCTGCAATTCAAACATTACATGTATGTACTAAGACTGTACTTTCAACCTTCCTGTGGGAATGTTACATGTCAGTCTACAAAAGCTGCAAATATTATTTTAATTTACATTACATAATGCACACGTTATCAAAATAACACCTTTAACTGTCTGCCCACAAATATTTCACTCATACATAAAAATACTTGTGTACGATACAAATAAATAACCTCGTCTTTGGTTGCATCGCAAAGCTTGCTATAAAGAACATAAAGATTTCAAGTGACACAAAACAATGTCTTGCTAACGAAGCTGGTAACGGCAGTGAGGTCGAATGTCGTGCGTCTACTTCAAGCAGTGGCATCCCGGCCCACGCTGGCGGCCTCAGGCAGCAGTTCAAACTATGTGGCGACTCGTCACGACAACTGCAATCATCTCAGGTCGATGACCTTGACTGGTGCCAAGGTGTCAACCCTGCAGTGTGCAGCCTCCTGGAACAGCATGCAAGCACAAATTGTGCTGGAAGAGAGCATACTTGCATACTCAATGGTGAGTATGCATGGAACACACCAGTGACAGGTCTACCATGTAGGTGGCGAGCTTCCGCCTGACCAGATATTGGAGCAATCTGTTCAAGTGCGTGTCTGTCAAAGCCACTTCCTTTAGGTGTAACTATCCTAACAAAATGTGCTAGGCCATACAACAGTTAACAATGTGAGGGACTCGTCAGTTCACACTAGCATATTTACCTCAATTCAACGTTTGTTGAGGTTACAAGTTTTATCGAACTATTTGGTTCAAGTTTGTAACCATTAAAACACGTTCAATTTTAAAATTAACCAAACATGTATTTTGAATGTCTTCAACGTAAATACACTGAAGACCTCTTGTGTTAGCACAGTCTAACTAGGGCATCAAATAATTCTAAGTTTCCCTTGAAACTGACCATACAATAAAAAATGCACAACCACCCATTAAAAATTTTTGACTAATATAAGAGTCTATACGTAAATACGAGACGCACAAACTCACCTCATAGAGAGGAGGATGTGTGGGGTGCGGATGAAACCCAGTGAGTGTGCAGTTCCGGATGAAGTTCAGTCCATAGTCTGGAGTGAGCATGAATATGGCGTCCCTGGAACAGCAGACAACACAGATGTCAGACTGAGCTCAGGATACAAGCTACCAACAGTACGGCTCCACTCAATCAGCCTTCGTCCCAGAGGTAAGAGAAGACCTGCCTGCAGTGAGAATTTTGTAGCTAAGCACAAATAGAGGCAATCCCCAGCCAACCAGCCCTGCTGCAGAACTCATTTGAGTAGCATTCTACACACACTTAGAATCTGCATAACTATACAGTACGTATAGTATAAATATCTATTACTACTTCTACAATATACACAAACACTTCTCTAACAGCTTGCAAATATAATTTTTTAAACAACGTATCAATTTACTGAATTAACAAGTACAGTATTTACGCGCACATAGGCCCCCTATTTTTGCCAAATTTTTTACTTAAAAAAAGGGGGCGGGAGGCCTATTATGTGCGTAATGTTGAAAAAAAAAATTTTTTTTTCTTCAGAAAAATTTAAAACTTGTCAATATTAGGTACGTTTTAATGCTCTACTATTTCTATTTACGTTCTCTGTATCAAAGAAAAAAAATTATGTTATGAAGTATCACCCAATCAATAAAATATTTTTTGGAAAAATTAAAAAAAAAAAAAATTCTTACAATTGCTAGCACTTAACATGGTTCATTGTTTTACGGTAACTAATTTTAAACAAACAAATTTAACAGGTAAGAAAAACCAATCACTTCCGTGTATCAAAAATGTAAACAATCAGTTGTTGAAGAGCACAGATAGGACGCGCCATAGGCCGCCAGACCGTGCGGTGTCGAGTGGCCGCCCGCCCCACGTTATCAAATGTAAACATGTATGCATGGCTTCCGTGCGAATGAATTTGTTGAAACGCGAAAAGACGAATCCAACCAATGAAATGAACAATTAGTAGTGTAAACTGTAATATAAATTTCATTACGTCGTACGAGAGTCCACACGAAGCAACGAAAGCGCGAACAAAGTAGCCTACATAAAAGGTGTGCAAAGTGTGTTATAAACACTTAACACGCAAAGCAAAATAAAATTACCGGCATTATCAGGTCTAAGTAGACCAAAATGTTCAGTCACAGCGAACTTGTTGACGTTGCTACGGTATCCTGTAACCTGTTTTTCATTTTGTGCCAATCTCTAATATACGACGCTGTGATGTATTTATGACGTACTGCGCAATTTCCTATTTCTTCTGCTTCCTTAATTACTTTTAGCTTCTCACTCACTGTAAATGAACGCAATCGTCGTTCTGACATTTTGATTTCTCCAAGAACTATCAAAATACTAACGTTACCGATTCACTACAAAAATACTTATCTGCTACGCGCCGAGAACAATGGCGCCTAAACACGTGACTAGTTATCGATCACGTGGCCACGCCTCCAGCTTAGCATTCCTCCGGCTTCATGGCTGTGTGCAAGAGTGCCTAGCCTACAGCGCTGTTGTCAAGTCTCCGCGCACGCCAGTTACCTAACCACGTATCACGCGGATTTCAAATACTAATTATCCATGTAAGCCGTGCACCCCAATTTGTATAATACAGTAGAGCCCCGATTTAACGAACTCGGGAATAACGAAAACAGTGATTTAACAAAAGGATTTTTAGGAACCGTCAAAAAATAACAAAAAATGTATTAAAAATCTAACTGACTTTGATAAAATCAAATATTAATTGTAAGTTCAGTCCTTTAAAAATACTAGCACCGACCGCCGTATATACTTATTTCTCCGTAGAAAAGCTTAAACTATCCGTCGAGGAACAAAAAAAAATACGTTAAAATTCGTTGAAAACTTTGGCTGCGGGAGTTATTTAGAGATACGCACGCGCAGGGTGCGGCCGAGCGAGCAGCGCTGTGTTGCATAACAAGTGCGTGCCTAGATCCTCATCCTGGCAGCTGGCGAGTGAACGAGCATCTAGGTACCCTGTCTCCATAGCGGCAGTGGACAGCACAAGAACTAATTTACAGATAGTGTGACGCGTCTCCGTTAGAATGCGCTGCAGTGCCGCGCTCTATCGATTAATTCTCTTACCGATATAATGCAGTGGTGTGCAGCGTGGTTATTTACACTCGTGTCCTGTGATAAAACAAGCAAGTTTATAAAAAAAATACGTAATATTATTTATGCAGAGTTTGTACAACGAATTTACTACCGTAAACGTAAATAATTAGTTTCTCCAATACTTAAAAATGCTCGAGTGCAAAGCATTTTTAGCGAGCAGACCAACACGAATTTCTTTCACGAGCACGCCTGCATACAAGCTACGATGGACACCCCCGCCGCGCACATTTAATTATTATTTTACCGTTGTCTCGCAAACTTTTAATTCAATTTTCATGAAGAACATTTCTTTTTACTATTTTTCATGGGATTTTCCTTAATTTTGTTGGTGGAGCGGGCCGGAGAGAGATGGAAATATTGACGGCTGGGCGGTGTTAGTCATCACTTCTCATGTGTTGCTGGCGCTCGCAAGGACGGCCTAACTCGCCATGCGCACGCTCGCCGAGAGTTCCACTGGAAGTTTATTCGCCTATTTTTTTTCTTTTCACGGCTGTGGCTTACCTATTGCGCTAAATGTGTTTTGTTATTCTTTTGAGCTAATATACTTAAAAACTACGTTAAATTCCGAGGATTAAACTTTTTTTTTTTGCGAAAAAAAAAAAAAGGGGGCGGGGATGAAGTCGGACTTAACTAAACATCGATTTAGAGTAAAAATTT
>PNEQ01104904.1:15433-29542 GCA_003012365.1 Medauroidea extradentata
GGGCTATGTGCACGGGTAGCCAATGTGCGCGTAAATACGGTAGGTAATACAATGCTGGCAACAAATAAAACCCTGAATACAGTAAGTGAACCGAAACACTGGTATGTGACATACTCACTCGCTGTAGCTGGGAGCACACACTATCGCTACAGCCTCCGACATGAGGCACTGGTACGAGTAGTGGGTGTGTAGGTCCACGCTTGACAGGAATGCAGTCTGGGTTGGATGTGTCTGCAGAACACACATCACCACGTACTGTATGCACCGTCACCTCACAAACAACTATCAAAGTACTAAAAGAAGACCACTGTTAAGACGTGTGTGATGGGATCTAACATAGAGTAATTGTACATATAATAAAATGGTGTTGTAGTGTTGTATATGTTGTAGTAGTGGGCACTGCAGAACTGGATGTGTAGCAGATAATGTATAGGGTATACGTATAAATAGTGTTGTATATAGTGTGGGGTTGAATGGTACCAAATTTTACCAATCCTGTTTGAGACATTCCATGGGCTAAAAGACATATCAAACACTGCATTGCGAAATAACTAAATAATAGAAAAAACTTGGAAAGAATTATGGAATTTTAATAGCCAATAAAATACTCAGAATTTATTTTGATGAAATAATTCTGAACTTGAAGGTAAGAATTAAGAAAATAATAAATTAAAGGTATTAGATTTTATTCCCCAACACTAAATTAAAGCAATACCCTGCTACCTCCTAACAGTAATACAATTCCTACTAATAGAAACATTTTAAAAATAGAGTTCTTGTAGTCAACATCTACCATATATGATTGGTTTGCACCGTGCTAAAGCTCAATTTATTTAGGTAGAGTTTGTGATGGCTTCGTGTCTCATACCACTGGGGAATTTATAATCCAAATAAGTACGTAGAAAAATCCGTGCCACTGAACGTTATAAGATGGCTGTCCAAAATAGATATGAAATTTATAAAACTAAGTGCACAATTTAGATTTAACGATTTGATATACATAAATGTGCTAAGGCAGTTACTCATATACTCATTAGCAATTATAGGGCTGATAACTACTTCAGGCAAGAATAAAGCCATATCTACGAGTGCAGTTCATAAATATAAAAAATATTCTTACAAATGTTGGCGTTGACGATGGCTTGAGGTTCACTATTGAACTAATTTATTTTTAACACGAAACTTCCTCTTGTTAAATTGGCAAACTATTTAACACTCAGGCCCTTCACAATTCGCCACTCCCAAAACTAACTAGAATCACGATGGCGTTAGATTTCTCCCCTGGCCCAAATCTTCTCGAGGAAGACATACCACGTCCATCTTCAGCTAACAGGAGACAAAATAAGAAGGGGGCAAATTCAATAAATTCGCATAACAATTCAAAATTTGAACGTGCAGTCCAAAGAGGTGTCAATGACCTAGGTGCATAGAGAATGCTGTTCGCAGAACATGCATACTCGTGAAGCCAAAAACCCAATAAAAAAAATTATAGAGTAAGATAGCATAAATAAAAATGAAATTTCAAAACTAAATTAAAATGACTGAATTTAAACAATATTGTCCAGGTGAGATTAAAATGTTAAACAATTTTGTGAATCACTCAAAGTCCAAATACTAGTAATAAAAATTACTAGAATACAAACACACAATGAAAATATACATAAGCAAAATATTACAATTAAAACAGAAAGAGTTGTGCACAAGTACTCACAGGATGGTACTTGCAGATAGAAACACACACACATAGGACGAACACATTTCTCCGCGGATGCGCGGTCACAACGTTTCGCAGACTACATCTGCTTCATCAGGTGAGTGGAGGCACACTCATGAAGCAGATGTAGTCTGCGAAACGTTGTGACCGCGCATCCGCGGAGAAATGTGTTCGTCCTATGTGTGTGTGTTTCTATCTGCAAGTACCATCCTGTGAGTACTTGTGCACAACTCTATCTGTTTTAATTGTAATTAGTAGCCTAGCGGCCTTTCCCGCCATTGTCATAAGCAAAATATCCTGTAATTTCATTAAAAGGACAGAAAGAAATATGGTTTATAAACCATGAAAACATGTTAAAAGTGTTAATTACAAATGAACATTTAGACAAGGTGCGAAGTTATTTAACTTACCTACTAATCAGGAAAATTCTTAAACGGAAACTTCTTAAGAGGTAAGGTAAATCAGTTGCAGGTAACTAACATACTGCACAAATGCACTGATGGTTTGAGAAAGTAGCACATAAATACTTTTAAAATTCACAATTAATTAAAATTATTAAAATCTCAATATACCAATGTTTTAAAATTTCCTGCACTCAATTTCTAACAACTTTATTATTTTAGTTACAGTGGAACCACTCTCTGTTAGACAGTGTATCATTGTGCTGTGAGGGCAGCCTTCTTAAATGCAGCCAGCGAGGACAGTAGAGCTGGGCCGATATGGTTTTCGACCCGATTCTGATACAGCTGATGCATTATTACCAATATTTCCGATACTAATTTCAGCACAAAAAATTTACATATTGGGTACAATAAATATAAAAACACTTTCTAAAGACTGCAATATATTATATTATACATATTTAATAATGCTATTATCTTATTAGAGCTTTTCTGAAGTATTTAATGTGTGTGTGGTACTATATAACTGTGACGATGTACCACCTTGTGAAACTAGGCATTTGCAAATAAGCCTAGCTTCCTTGTGCAATAACAGAAAAAAATTTCCACATATCACTTTTCCGTCCTGTCATACTGGTAATTGCAATTAAACTACTTTTCACTAACAGAACAAGTATAGAAACTTTTTCAAAATGTATCAAAATTTTACAAACTTATATTCACATTTTCAGGTTAAGTACATAATCACAGCAAAAACTTCAACATTGGGTGATGATACAGATACCATAGACGACTGTGTATATAAAGAGGCTGCACTCGGAAATTATCTATCTTCCCAAATCACTGAATAATAGGTACAAAGAAAACCCCAGTATCATACCGGGGCAAGTAAATCCGTAACTTCTGGAAGATATCCGATTTTCTTATCGGCGAGTTCGGCAGCTAAATAGTTTCACAGCAACGTGCGTTGGTGGTTAGATTATGCCTTACCCTCAAGTGTGTTAGCACACACTTAGATGTCTTTGTATATTTACCATACAGTACAACAATTCTGATAAGTGCTTTTCTGCAATGTGCAAGCACATCAGTTTGACGCCCCACCGCTATTAGTATTTACTTAAACGCTTGCCCCCCAGAGCTTGTCCCTTTTGAGGTTAGGGCCTCACTTATGCACCTTGGGTCTCATATTTACTTACCGTAGTTTCCTATGCCAATTTTATAGATGTAAGAAGGGTTTGCAATGTTATTTTTCATACAAAGTTGTCTTAATAAATTCCCGAGACTGGAGAAATAAATTTGTAATAGTGCTCCACGTGTTTTGTAAACAACCACAACTTGCCAATACAGAGACTTCAATACACTGCAAAGAGACGGTGAATATAATAGACACGTTTTATGTGCATAAATAATTCTGTGTATTTCTACGTACGATTGTAATTGCAATACTTATATTTTTACGACATCTTTGATATTTTGAGAGCTGAAGGTAAGTTAGCGCCATACTTCCTGCATCACGTGTTTTGTTTTGGAGAAATGTGTGTGTGTTAAGGTGGCAACCCTGCTGCAGCAGACAGTCACTCATCTGCCTCTGACATCTTACCACCCACTTAACGGGACTTTTTCCCACCCAGACCCCCTAGCTCCGGGTATACAAGGGGCGCGTTGGACCTAGATTTTCAGAGTTCGCTGGCAGCTCACTGGACTCCCGACTCTCGGCACACTACACACTCTAATGTGACTTTGATACAATTCACATGCTTCTCTGGGAATTCTCTATTTTATTTCTCTAATGAATAACGTCCCAGAATACTTAGAACACACAGACTGCGCCTTTAATTCCTTCACCGAAAAAGACCCCGGTCCTCAGCATTCCTTTGAGGAATTTTGTAAGGAACAGCATCGCGCGCTCATGCACCCAGCCAATGACAAACAGACCCCGCCTCCTAAAAGAAAGTGCACACGCAAATGCAAACGCCAGTCTCTAAGTAGGATTTTTTGCCGCATGGCCCGGAAGCTGCCACCATTGTTAAGTCCCATCAAGTCTTCATCCCAGAACACACCTCCGACTCACAAGAGGGTCCAATAGCTGATATCGGAAGCATGCCAGGAGCCGAAACCACTAGCTGCGCGACCTATATTAAAACAGGTAAGTGGTTTTTACCTGACCCATTTAAAGTGAGGTACTCCGCCTTCTTCTGTGCGACCAGAGCGTGCCCCCCCCTCCCCCGGCTCACTCACTGGGGCACGCCTCTGGTCGGATCCAGATCCCCGAGGGACAAAGCCAGTTCTTAGCCGGCCCAAGCTTCACAACCCCCTCAGTAGTTTTTTCTTGAATTGGCAAAGGCACCGATCACTGCTATATCTGCCGATTTCGATAAATTGGAAAAGGTATCGGCTCAGCCCTACAAGGTACAGTATGTGTCTGTGTGTACATGCGAATATGTGCACGAGGATGTGTGAGTGCAGGGCAGAAGCTCACGTGAATCCAGCCGATAGTGATTAGGTCGTGGTCACGCTGGAACTGGTCCACTTCCACCTCGTTGGTAGTGTTGCAAGAGTCTGGGGTTCCTGTCTGCTTCGGCAGGATCAGGTGCGTTATCGTCAGCATGTTGCGGCTCTGAAAACATACATACCCACGATGTCTTACTTCTTGCAATGATATTACAATGGACACACCCACTTCAGCATACATTAATACTTGTATATTTCAAAACCTGTCTCAGATTCAAAATACCAAACACGGTCTTCTAAACAATTCACTAAATTTCCATGAGACTGCAACATTCACAAGTAGTTGGAGGACTAAAATCATTTAGGAAATCTCTAAAGACACAAAATCATGTTAATGCAACTTAAAAAGTAGGCAAACTACATTCAGCACAATGTAATTGTATATATTAAATAATACAACTTTCATTTTTCTCCTTCCTACACATCTGTGGCTATAAATTAGAATAGAGCACTTCTCTTATAAGTTATGGACTCTTTATTTATCTCAGATATACAGGCCGAGTCAGACTGAAGTGCATTAATTTTCCATGGCAACAACTAATAAACAAAGTACAGTACATCAAAAATGTGTTTCCAAACATAGTAGGAACAATGCTACACTTACAATCAGAAAAAAAATTGGTTTGATGCAAACAAACTTGTTCTAAAGTAGATAAAACTACTATATTAAATTCCCAGCTACAAGTTCTGATAATTCAAACCAAATTTTGTATGGCGATAATACTACTGTATTAAAATATGTAATACAACGAAATTTTTGGGTTTACATTAAGACATTTGTGTAAGTGGAAATAATCATGTGAAGAATCTTGAGTTCAAACTCAATGCGGCCTGCTTTGTTTGACGAAACATAGCTCCTTTAATAACATAGGCTGCTCTTACACAAGTTTATTATGCTTATTTACATTCCATATAATTTGGAACAATTTTCTGGAGAACTTCATCAAATAGTAAACAAATATTTAGTATTAAAAAGATCCATTAAGATAATAATGTAGACAATTATTTAAGAAACTAAATATTCTCAAATTTCCTTCACGGTAGTATATATCTCCATTAATTAATTTTGTTGTTAAAAGCACCAGTTCATTTAGTCGCAATACAGATATGTATACGTACATGCTTACAACCCCAGAAATATTAATGACATACATTACCCATCCAGTAGGCTAATATTTCTAAAAAAAAAAAAAGAGCACATTTCTCAGGTGTTACAGTATTGAATAAACTTCCTAATGATATTACACAACTTAGTAAAATGAACAGCACAACATTTTTAAAAAAGTTAAGGAAATTTCTTTAGCAACACACTTTCTATTCAATTGAAGAGTTTTTAAATACTTGAGTAATACATGTTACATTTATTTGATGTATTAATGACTTAGCTTTCCTTAGTGATTTTAAGCCTGATACGAAATGCAGTGTTGATACTTAAAATTCTCTTTGTTTATAATGTTTTATGATTTATTTTAAGTGTATATTGTTACAATTGTTTGTACAATTTTTTTTATGGTAGTTTAAATTTTCATTGGTTTTAGATTGTATTTTAGATATGTTAATTACATAATATGTGTGTTTAATGAGTCATTCTAATGCACTTACGCTAATAAGTTATGCATTTGAACACGTTTGTTTTGTACATTGCATCACAATCACTTCGGTTAAAAGTGAGATTATAAATAATTATGCCTACGCTAACTTCCCATCAAGAACGCAATATTTTGAGTTTGACAAGGTCAAACTCTGGAGTACACTATAAACATAACACTGAAGTAAAGGTGTGGCATTGTCTTTATTATAGACAATAAAATATTTTCTCGAGAATCGATAACCAAAAATATTACCCGATTATCAACTACTTTTGCAGCGTCAGTGTATATTGATGGAATGGGGAACGAATTAACAACTTCCCCTACAAAAAAAGTAGTTACTGCTTTATATTGTACAGGGTCAGATCCCCAACGGCTGAATTACTGCAAGTCTACTGTACAGTTAATTAGTTAAAATAATAACTACTTGTTCTTTCATTGTTCATAAACTTCAGTATTCAGAGTGTTGCTGCTTAGTAGCACTTAGTTTACAATTTCATACTTTAAAAAATTGAATTTTGAAGTGAATTACAAGGTAGCATTATTCCCACCATACTTTTCTTATGGGCAAATGGAAAATAAATTTTTGACCAACAATTTTTTAAGCTATCACCACACAAATTTAAAGCACTCCAACCTGACAGTCTGTACATAAGATCTTGTTTACACATGCAGTTAAAAGGAATGGATTAACATACAACACTTGTATAGGTGATATGGAGAACATCAAGAGCAGATAACTCACCAGCTTGCCAGCCAAGATGCCGCAAGTCTCTACATTCTTCTCAGTGTTGCGTTGCGCAAGGTTCTTGAACTTCTCTATAAGCCGGTGGGGTACTATTACGTTCCTGAGCGTGGGCGTCAGCAGATTCATGGGCTTCATGGTGCGGTCAAATGAGGGCACAGATGACAGACTCCTGCAACACCATACAAAGTCTACCCTTCACAAACACTAGCACAGCTGCATTTTAGAATTTTAGAACACAACAACACAGCATACTAGTGTTCTCAGGCATCGGATTCCCACCAGCAGAGAGATGTAAACAGCTCCCAAACCTCCTCCCAAACAATGAGCCACAGTCAACAAAACATAACGACAAATTAAAAATTATTTAATTCGATACAATGCCTCATTTAAGGGTGCTGCCTGGCTGCTCTGGGATTGAATCAATAAAGAGAAAGGGGAAACGAGGGGAACCCCAGCCCCCTTAAGTAAACGTGGGGCTAAATTAATCCCCTCTGAAAAAAAACATTTCTTCTATTCCCACATTTACAGAATGACAATAGTTTATTTGGAAGGAAAAATGTAGACAGTCACACCCAAACTGTCAAAGCCCATTGCAAGAGGGTAGTTATTTTTTGTAATTCATTCCCTTTCCCCTCCTAAAACTTACTCCCTCACCTCACAGAATAGTTGGCACGTCCCTGTTGCTGCATAATTTTAATGTCCATAGCTGAGAGGTGCCAAAACAGCCGAGGCGGTGTGCAATTTATCTGTAGTTTACTTGCCTACATTGCAAATTTCAGCAGCAACCCTACCATTTTATTTAAGTTATGAAAATACAGGAAAGCTGCATGTCTGAACAGTGCTTTAATTATCCTGCAACTGAATCTTCCCCACCTGAAAATGAGATTGAAAATTCTAGTTTTGACTGTTTTCATCTCCACGAAACACAGTTAAAAGACGGAACCTATCAGTCGGACAATGAAACTTTCCTCATTTTTGTTCATACACAGATAAAATTTAAAATAACGTACATTTATAAATGTACAATTGTAGCTCAAAATACCTTTCAGCAGCTTAGGCAGATGGCCCAAATGTTAGTAACAGTATTAAAGATAGCTTACAATCTACACATGAACACAGTATATCAATGAATAATTTACTGGATTTCGAACCCAAAACCTTACTCAGGTAATGCTTCAACCAACTTCACCACTGACATACCACAAACAGCTTGTTACAGACTCTGACATTACAGAAATGTTTTAGCGATAAAAGTGAAACTCCAAAGCCTGCCAACGGGAAATAAAGAGCTTCAAAAAGATATGGGAAACACATGCAATGTAATACTCAAAATCTATAGCAGATACAACTTCCACTTTTAAAGGAAGCTAATCTGGACACTCCAACACTCATGGTGTATACAAAAGTGAGTGGGTGAGTAGGGCACAGCATCTCGTCCACAATAAAGTTAACACTGATGGAACAAGTGACTCAGAGAGATAGTGAGTTACCCTTGCTCCAACTCAATCAGTGATCAGTGTTTCCACAATAGGAATATTAGTGAGATAGTCGTTATACGTTGCACATACAGCAGATTTGCAGTAATCTGGCCTAATGTGGCAGCCCGTCACTCTATGCGTGGGAAAAAAAAAAATATATATATATATATATATATACACACACACACACACACTCTCTCTCTCTCTCTCTCTTTCCCAAGTGTCAAAATTAAGTTCAGTGCAAAACTGAATCAAATAAGTTACCTAGAAAGTTTGTCAAATTAAAATATAACTGAAATTAAGAAAATATAAGGCTGTTACCATATTTTAATATATGTGCAATCAAAATCTACAAAAGAAATTTCAGGAATACATTATTGTAAGATTAGATTACTCAGAGAGTCATCGTTATCAAAGGTACAATTATGCACAATCTACTATTTCCATTCAGCAGGATAACTGTGGAGCCTGCTTCGAGTCAGCAAACTTACGGGGATGGGAGGGTTGGTGACACTGCCGGCTTGGCCGTCTTGTCCACGTCGAGCATGTCGTACTGCACGTTGTCTGTGGGCACCGGGGGAGAGACGACAAGGGGCGTCTGCTGTGCGGCCAGCTGCAGCCTGAGCCCCAGATCATTGCGGTGTGAGTCCTCTGCCTTCTTCTGTCCCGCCTGCTCCTTGGCCAGCCGTGCTCTCTCCTCCTCGCGCTGCTTCTGCACACATATACATACACTCCCCATCCTCACTTTTGTGTTACCAATCTGTTCAAATACCACATACCTACGTGACACGCAACACAGGCAGTCATAGAAATTAGCTTTCATGCCTACATTCAATTATGTACCTTCTCCTCCAGATACTTCTGGTATTCCTTGGTGTAGCGTTCAAGCAGCTGTGCCTTTAACTTCTCAGCAATTGGCAACACTTCCCGCAGCTTCTGAGAGTTGATGGCCCTGTCTGCAGCCGGCACTGATGAGAAGTTCGGGTGGTCACGGATTTTCTCAATGAACAACCTACGACCATTATGAAAGTACAAAAAAAGCCACACTAATAATTTCTCATGGCCTGCAATATATCCAAGATTTATGGTGTGGAAAAACAGGTAGAACCTCAAAAGATTTTTTTCTGGAAGAGACAATGTCAAATATTTCTAACTTTGTTTCAAATTACCTAACTTTGACTCTAAACGTTAAGTAAATTCTGTGAAAAATTTTAACCACTTCAAACATTATAAAGTTTGGTTTTTAAAACACTTCTGCTTGACACTAAGTAGAATTTTTTACAACATCACTTTCTTTCTGTTACATTAAGTTATTTTTTAAAAAGAATTCTACACATTTTATTGTAATTTTTGACAACCCTTTCCCCTTCATCATATTCTTTAATGATTTTCTCCTTTTCTTGACTTTTATAGGGTGGAAAGAGGAAAGCAGGCTTCTGACCTTACCAACATACGCACACTTTTATCGTGGCCTCATGAAAACAAAGGCTTTCACAATTAATACAAAATTTTGTAAAGAAAACTTAAAAATAATACTGTACGTGAATAAACCAACATTCCCACAAAATAATTCATCGTTACTTATGCAGGATTTAAAGATGAAAGCATTGGACAACTGATTGACACACACTGTTAATTCTATTAATAAAAATGTACAGTACAGCTGGGATTTACCAGTTTAAAAAACTGCACATAAAAAATAAAGGCGCAATAAACTGCTTGCATACAAAACAACCAAGATACGTACGTCATAAACTTCATGTAGAGAATAAAAGCATTTTCCAAGCACCCTTCTTCCAAGTAGACATTTGCCATTCGTACCATTTCCAAGCCAGATCTGTAATACCTGGAGGACAAAACAAGATTCACTCATCTCACACTAAAGATGTACAGATAATAAACTATTGATACGTTACGGTCTTATAAAAATAGATACCTTACTGCGTAGCAGCATATTTATATATATAGTACTAGAAAGATGAACACTACGCCCTTAATCTTGAACAGTTCAATGACACACAGGCAAGAATAACTGAACCAGGAAGACAGAAAACTTTCCCCAGGCCGTCTTCTGCGACAGCAGTGAGCTTTCACCTGTGAGGAGCTCAAGCAGAACTTCCCTCCGTACGGCTCTCACCATGCTCTCCCCCCACCTGCCTACTTCCCCTCCCTGAGGACTGCAGCCTAGCTGGACCACGGCTCCCGCACATCACAGACATGGCCTGACCTGGATCGGTCCTTCACTACCATGTCTTCTATCAATCCATGACTCTTGCATTATCAATTAACCTCGCCTATGTTCTTACTCAGTACGAACACAAGATTTGACTATCTTTACTGAAATTTGTAGGAATCTGGGTAAAAGTCTATGTCACACTGGAAACACACTTAACGGTAGCCTACTTAAAAAGATGTCAAAAATCCTTTCCTTCCATAGCTTAAAATGTTCTGCAAATTTAGCAGTCCACACATTATCAGCGGTTTTTATACGGAAGTAAAGAATGAGAACCTGTTAGTACATATGGTAAAACACTGGAAGCTCTATATTGTGGGGATGAATGAGTGCTAATGGAGTGAGAGCACCACATTTTATTGGACGTGGGCTCTATATACAATATGTACTATGTTAATGAACTGATTCGTCATCCTCTCCCTAATACAGAAAAAAAACAGACATGGCAACAACTTTTTGTTTAAGCAAGACAACAGTCCCAAGTTCAGTTTGAAACCAGAGGTGCTACAGAATTATTTCAGAATCAATTTCCCTGATTTTCTCAGGTTTTCCAGGCAAAAATTATGTATTTCCGTTCTTTTCCGGGGAACTAAAAACCACAATAATTTGTTCAAATAATATAAATTGGCATGATGGTTTTTGAAAAACCAATTATAAAACTTATGCTGTTTACAAATCAAATGTACTACGGACAGTTAACTTGTGTTTGACATATTCAGCTGCTATAACCCAGAGAATGGCAACAAATTTTAATTAACTGGCAGTATTTTTAAAATGAATTGTTAAGATAATTTCCATTTTCATGTAGTGAATGGTTAGTCACCTGTCCAAAATTGTGGGTGTCCAGAGAAGGGCGGCAAGGTATGTGAAGGGGAAATGGCGTGTTAGGGAAGAAAAGGATGGGACAAGAAATCAGCACTCTGAGATGATCGAGGAGCTGGGATTGGACACCTTGAAAGAGTTGAGGCAGACGGAGAGGTTGGTAAGACTGTATCAGGTGCTACATGGAGAGGGAGGTTGGGGTGAACTTGGTGACAGACTGGAAAAAGGGCACTACAAAGGGAGGAAGCACTACTGTTGGAATGTCCATAGGGAGTGAAGGAGAATAGAGAGAGGCAAACATTCCACGTTGGTTAGGACTGCGGGTGAATGGAATGAGCTGGAGGTATCGTGTGTGGCTGCAGTGTGTGTTGAGGTGTTTAGGAGAATGCTAAAGGGGAAGGAAGGAGAAAGATAAGCTGATTGAAGATAACCCAACCACAGGGCGACAACCCGACTGCTGGAAAGAATTATTATTACTACTATTATTAGTATTATTACTACTAGACTGTGGATCCTAAAGAATAAACTGAGCTGTTTTTGTAGACTAACGCCACGGTACATAATGTAATTTTCAAATCCATTTTTCCTTGCCATCTCCAAACATGCCGACTAAATACTAAATTACAATTTTTCAAAGAACTGTCAAAAACCTATTGCTTACAATTGATACATCCATGTTTCTAGGCTTCCGGGAGTCGCTAGTTTTGCAAACGTGACCAGTAGAGACAGTAAGGAGATAACAGGATTTGATTTGACAACCCTTGTATTACTCATTTTCAATGTGACTTGACCAATTTAGAATTGAAAGAAACAGAGATATCAGGTTTAAATATTGTTTATGGGCGTGGTTCACCTCAGTTTTCGTCTTTTTTATTTTTATATTTGTACGAGATATTTTTTCTTATTTTAGACATAAATTGTGACTAAATCTTCCTCTTAGAAAATGGTTGTATCTATCATAGTTTTCGCGAAATGAGTCGTAAACGTCAAAATTTGCACTTTACGGTTTTATGTACGCCACTAAAACCAACTGACATACCACACCGAAAAAATTCACAGTGTATAACAATGTTGTAGGCTATGAAATGACACATATAAAAACAAAAAATAAAATAGTTTTGTGTTTAATAAAAAAATTCTGAATTTGAAATGAAAATTTAAAAATTAAATTTTTTTTAAATACAAAAATGTATTAATTTTTGTTTTATATATGCCCACAATGGCATATGGCACAAGCACAGCGAACACTGCGACGTGATACACAAAATATGCCCCCCGATCACTGCCAAGGTTTTCGTAATGTCAATGCGGTAAATATCAAGAGTAGCTGCTACTCATCGCGTAGGGACTAAACTATTGGTTTTACAGGTAAAGTTTCTTAATAAAAAATGTTTCTACAGTGATGAAAATGAGTCTTACATGGAAAAGTAATAAAATAACGTAAACTTACATGACTGTCATACACAAGGCTAGTTCGTAGTGGCAAGAAGTTATTTACATGAAAAATGTTTGTAGTATTTGTAGCATCGTATCCAAACTAGTGTTCTCAATAATGAGAACTTTTAGTGTCGCATCGCGCCCTTCGCGTTACTTCTGTCGTGCTATTGTGATTCCATCATAATGCTAGAATGGCGTGACAGACAAGTGCGCTATTTGAATCAGAATGAAATAACTAGCCATGAGGGCACACTATCGTCACAGAAACCTCGGCGCTGATTAACTGGCATGTCTTGTTATACGTGTCGTGTCTCTTGCGCCATTGTGATTCCAGTATTATTTTAATAACTCTAACCTCAACATTAACTATTTATTTATATACGTATACAACACAATTCTACAGTTTACATTGTTTACTATAGCCTTATAACACAACTTTTAAATTTAAAATTTATACCTTCCCTAAAATTTATGGTACAAGTTACTCCCCTGGAGCAATGTTCGAGTGGAGATCTTTCACAGCGAGGTTAACTAAGAAGTAATTGAATGGCGGAACAAAGAGCACATCTTGACAGTACGGCTTAAATAAAACTAGTCTCATACAAGATCAGATAAATAACCATACTAATACACTTTCTCTGCAATTTAAGATTGTATCATTCAAGTACACAACACATGTTATCAACAGCAGCACTAAAGCAACTGACAAAATGAAAAGACAGAGAAAAAATAAATAAAAATACATGCATGTGTATACATATGCCTACATACATATACACATACACTCCAAATACAAATGTAGGCCTACAGCTCGTTGATGGTAGTATATATCTAGGTTAGTTAGAAATGATAAATAATAATGGGAACTTCACATTCTGCACTCTCGTTTAGAGAATTTTTTTTTTAAGTTTAACTTTTCTTCTTGCAATTGGGCCTCAGCCCTGTGGCAAGGATTTGCTTAACCTACCTCTTCTCAATTTTCCGACCCCATCAACCTTTTCCTAAACTCCCTCGCTCCCGTCACCTCAACCAGCTCCCTCGCCAATTCATTCCAATCCTTCACCGTTCTCACCATCATAGTGTTTTTTCCTCTCTCTGTCCTCTTCCCCACCCTCTATATCTTCCACTCATGATCACCCCTTCCCCTGAATAAACCACTCTGTATCTTGTCACCCA
>PNEQ01104905.1:0-15397 GCA_003012365.1 Medauroidea extradentata
CAAGATAGCCTTGAAAACACTGACACAACGTAGCTGTCTGCAGACATCAAATATTACAATATCGGGATTCTTATTGGCTCAGTCAAATAGGGCAACAGCTCCACGTACAAGCTAAAGCCAGTAATCTTCTGGTAAGCTGGACGTGTATTGAAATCCATCAAACAGTCAACTTTTCCCGCGATAAACCATCATCTCTAACAATGCTTATTATTTTTGTCAACTCGCCCTGGTTCAATATTTTGAGCAAGTTTTTTTTATTAGGATCGCAAGTGAATAAGTAAAGCACAAATACACATCGCCTATGATATTATGAACTTGATCGTAATATTAACCTCTCCATTTAAATATAAATAATGCACATTGTACCAAAACGAAACGCACAGAATCATAAACTACTTAGCGTCTAATATGAGACATTTTCAGCACGTTACCTGGAAATTGTGTTACGAAGCCAAAATGTGAATTATCTGCACGAGAAGTTGTAAATCTTTTAGAACAATTACCTATGCCCATATTGATACATTAAAAATAAATAATGCCTGTAAATTTAAATTTAAAAAGAGTAGGACAGGTAATATGCTCTCTTGAGTTGGTAAAAAGACACTTTCAGTAAAATCAGTATTTGAGTGTATGCACGTACCTCCGTAAATAACTATTCTGGGAATACAGTGTTCTTCCATGAAACATAAAAAGCATTTATCTACAGACGACCCATTTTTCTTTAATCCTGCCGTATGTCATTAATGTGATAAAATATAACGAACATAAAAATGTCATCTTTATAGCTTCGGTACTTAGTCTCCTGCAGGTAAAATAGGAAAGTACATTATATAATGTGTAGTTCAACCCTTTGGATCTTGGCACATGCAATAATGTAATATAGTTGCAGATCTAATTTATGTGTTATTGGACTACAACGAACATAGAAACGCCTGGGCTCTAAGGCTGACATTTGTTCACTCAACACGCACACCATCGCCTCTAAACGCAAGCTGCTGTGCTTCTATAAAAGCTCCAGGTACATAGTCCTCTTAGGGAGAAATTTGCTTACGTCGTCTGACACCCTCGGCAACAACGAACCCGCCTGGGGAGTAGGCAGCCACACAGACGTCACTCGCTTTGTTCGGCGGGATATTGCGCGGTGTTGCCAACTTCTACGTAGCTGGTGGGAAGGGTAAGGTAAGGTTTCCTCAGCAACAGGAGGAGCGCAGCAAATTTGCTAGGGGCTGTGTTTAGCTTCGATGTGCCACATGGGAACGCCCAAGCACACTGTTGCTATCCCCAACGCCATATACGTACAGACGTACGTCCGGGGTCCACTGAAATTTGTTAAGGGCGTTCAAAAGCGTTTAATATTAAAGTTATATCTTTTTACAGAATAGTATTAGTTTCATAGGCCATACTTGTGTACACAGTTCCCTCTTACGGAACAATTTTAGTTGGCATAGATTCCCCATAATGGTGCGTCAAAGTAAAAATTTGCATCTGCAACAAAAGACAAGATACAAGAGACAACACCACATGTTAAAACAACGAAAATGTGTAACTATTTGGAAATTGACGAGAGCAGATCACAATTCCCGAAACGTTGAATTTTTACGTTGTTTTTAACTTGCGTTGTCTGCCTTTTGTTTGTTTGTTGTCCACTGTTAACTGTCTTTGTCTATTTCCATATATATATTTTTTTTCATTTTGGAAATCTGGTTCTATCTGTGTCTGTCTATTATGCCTGGGTGTTGTCTAATATATATAAATATTAATAAAATAAATAAATTTAAAGAAAATAAATTTAAAAACTGACAGAATTCCTCTGGGATTTTTTTTCGGCAATTTATGTTTTTTTTTTGGTCCACAGGCCGATTTGCGTATCACGTTACAATGTAAAGAGTAAAAAAAACTTACAAAAGGGGAAGTGTTACATAATTTTCTTGTATTTTCAGTTTTCGAGCCATAACATTTTATTCAAATCATAGGTAGAGATGATGGTATAACGCGAAAACATAGGCCTATGTAATTGGGTAATATACGTCTGACACAACGTAGCTGTCTGCAGACCAATAGGAGGCATCAAATATTACAATAACGGTATTTTTATTGGCTCAGTCAAATAGGAAAACAGCTTCACGTACAAGTGAAATCCAGAAATATTCTGGTAAGTTGAAGGCACTTTGAAACCCAGCAAACAGTCAAGATTACCCGTGACAAACCATCATCTTTAAGAGTAGGATATATTCTTGACAACTGCTTGACATAAATAATGAACTCTTTCATTAATTTGGCATGCAGAACCATTGCAAGTGAATTATATGTTAACTTTCAAGAATGATTACAAGTCCAATATTACATGAACATGTAACACAATTGTGACGTCCAAAATTCATCACAAATATCTTCTATACTTTAATATTGCTACATATTCAAATACATTTTAATATTTAAGTCATTGCAGAGACTCGATAAATAAAATTTTGAATCTATCTTCCCCTTTAAAAAATATAATTCACAGTGAAATAACATGTCGCACTCTACAGGTTGGCCCAAAAGTCCCGCATCAAAGGCAGTTGTGTTCTTCATATCGCAAGTGAACCATGCTGACTAATGAAGAGTGTGTCGGAGATTATCCTGTTCTGCGGAACGTGCATGATCGCCTGCAGCTGTTTTGATGTTTCAGGCAAACATATTGAGCACGTTATATGATTTTCTTCTCACACATTTAGTGTAGGTTGTTCTTCCTATAATGCGGGACTATTGAGCCCATCCTGTATATTAATATATAAATAAAACTTTCACGCAGTATAAAACATTGCATTGTTCAATTTCGCGGCCATATACGTGTAAAATAATTTGAGCACAAGTACTTCAGAACTGTAAACACATGTGCATGTCAGCTTTGACTTGACTATTACTTCGTAAATTAACATGGCACACCACTGAACGTTTCGTAGATGCTTGTTGCCGATGATAACAATGCACGCCCGTCCGTTGCTTGCGCCTAAAGGCTAGGGTGAGACGTTGTTAGAGCCCACGATTTTTGGTGAAAAGAATTCTGCAACAGTTTGTTTCAGTGACTTACGTGCACATCTGCAGTTCTGCTTCGTGGTCATTGGCAGCGTGTCTACGTGTATCATTTGACTGAGCCAATTTCAATAAGGTTCCTGCAACACCACACGTCTGTGATTTGCCGGTAGAAGTCCAAGGCTCGCGAGAGTTAAAATATCTAATCAGTAACCCTGGAGCAGAACTGTACATGTGCACATAATGCACCGAAACAAAGTGGGGCAAAATTCTTTTCGCGAAAAACAGGGGTCCCTAATAATTGCACAGACGTGGCTCATTTGACTGTGCCAACAGGAACAAGGTTACTGCGACGCAACACGTCTGTGATTTGCGGGTAAAACCCCGAGACGCTGAGAATTTAATACAGCCAATCAATGACCATGAAGCAGAGATTCATATGTGCACATAAGGCATTGAAACAAATTGTTGCAGAATTCTTTTCACCAAAAATCGTGGGCTCTACCCATTGTGCTACCGCTTTGCTCAGCCCAAAACACGTTAGAATGTCTAGCTATGTGGCCTCCTTATTAAGTTCAGCACAGTCTACAAAGGAAATTAAGAAAGTACTTATGGAGAAGTGCGCTGTAAGTAAGGTGGTTATGCGACTGTGACTGGATTTGTCGGCGGTTATCGCACGTGACGAAGTAGAAAGAGCGGAATGCGACAGGAAATGGGAGTACATGGAGAAAACCTTCTCGCTAACGTTAGTGATGTCACATTTTTCAGATGCGAAGTTTTCGCTGTTAAGTTCCAAACATTTATATGTATTAAAATTTCCCTTCTGACATAGCACAGATATCTCATTCTTAAGCGATATGAAATGGTAACAGCTTCACAACCTTTATTAGTTTTTGTCTAGTAACCTTCCGGAGGAAGAAAGTCATATTTTTCTACGGATGCTCACATGTATAGTATAAGTAAGGTTAATTCTACTACAGGTTAGAAAGATCAGTGCCATAAGTTTGTCGCAGGGAAAATTTCTGCCGCTTGAGCGCTGGTATCGGTAGTTCACCAAACTGGCGAAATCGGATTCTTTCCACTTTAAAATTAAATTTAATGACTTCTATCATTTCCAAGTTAATAAAATTTCATTTTACTATGGTTTCGTATTTATTTGGTACATTTGCGATTGAAGCTAAACTAGTGGTAGAAATTTGCCCTGTGCCAAGCTCTCTCGTAAGAAAAAGTATTTTATTTTTATCTTGTAGTAGAATTAACCTCAGTAATAGCAATAATAGTCAAGTAATGTCAACTGTATACAATGTATGAAACTATTCCCTCTGCCTTGTCGAAGCATACGATATTACAGAAAATTTGTTGGCCAAATTAAATGCAGGAGTTCCGTTATTCCAAAGTAGTGGGTACTGACTCCCTTATGTTTATCCCTATTCCATTGAGTATCAAAACAGCGTTTTTTAAATTTCATAAAAAGTACTTGAGCAAAATGTGTATGTTCTTGATATTGTTACCTTTAATTTTTACTGGATTTGTAACCTATATATGTTGAGTTATGCGACTTAGAAACGGACTGCAGTAAAGCTGATGTGTTTTCTCACCTTTCAAACGGTCCACTTGACTTTTTATTTTGGTTATTATTTTTGTCGAAAACGTAAAGTCAAGATCTCTCGGTTGTAGAATTGCTGACTCCGTTGTGTATTAACTGTACAAGAAGCTATGTATTGAAAGTTATCGTTAAGTAAAATGCTAATTAAAATGACAGACTTTTAAATAGTGCAAATGCTGTAAGTTGGTAGTTGGGCCCAGTGGCGAAGCCTGGTGCGTTACAAGTGAAGCTATGTTTGAATGGATTATACAATCTGTGCTCGTGGTATTAAGGCGGCCACCTGTCTGCCTCGTAAACAATGTTACAGTATGCTAGCAGAACTCTCTTTTCTTTTCTATGAAACTTCTCAACGCGTTTCTAATGTGTGCGTTTACGAAAAGAACGAACACTTCGAACGATATCGCAAAGGCAGTTTCAAACATCGCGTTAATTATTAAGGTCATTTCGGAGCTTCAAAGTGTCTAAAAACGGCTTTTTCAATCCATTATGGCTAAACTACTACTTACGGGATTCTTATCAATATATACGGTAGAAAGGTTTATTGAACTTTACGTAAAACTTTCAACCAATAAAAATGTGGAGTCAGAACTGATATGATATTTTTAAAAGTTAAATTTCATTTAGCACTACAAATAAGTTTTACAATATTGATCGGATCACAACTACTGAAAAATTAAATAGTAAATATATCCAATCCACATATAACATCACATGATCGATAAAATGCATATTTTCAACAGTGTTACATTTGTTGTTTGAAATTCCACAATACTACGGGAAGCTATCAATATTATAAACGTTTCCAGGCACTTTTTCTACATTGTTTACAAATAAATGCGAGAAGGGTTTATTCTACAGATATTTAACCACAACAAAGGCTAAAACGTCAAAAGGTTTGCTACAACAACGCCAGAACGAAAATTGTATAGGCCCAAATAGAAGGACTTATATTTATGCAATATCCGCTAGTTCCCTAGTTAAACCACACCGCTTAATTATCTCGCTCGGGACAGTACAGAGAATGTAAGGTAATTCATGGGTACTGGCTGAGTCAAGTGAATCCGATTTAAAAACTACGTTGAAAATATTCTTTGGTAAAAAGACGTAGGGCCAATAGTTTACGAGACAAGTTTCATTAAAAAGCCCAAAAATCTATTGGGTGGAAATAAAGTTTAAGGTAATTCGTGGATATGGGCTGACCCATACTAGTCTGTGACCAAAACTAAGACGAAAATACTTATCGGTAAAAAATCGAGCGGCTCTTTGCTTACAAGGAAAATGACACGGTAGTACGAACAACCTGCTCTATACTCGCCGTAAGGTTACTTGATACTTTCTGGAAGTCCTGCTTCTTGCTTGGATCTGTTTCCACACCAAGTATTTATCCTTCCGCCAAAAGTCAACAATAATATGGCCAGGCTGACTGCTGCACTGCAAGCAGGGGCGACGTGTTTTAGTGGATGGGGGGTGGCAGGGGGTGGCAAACGCCCCTACCTGGATATAGAATTTTAAGTGTATAAAATATATTTTTTGTATTTTGTTATTTAAATAATGCTAACTTAAGCACATAAAACTGAAGTTTCATTACTAAAGTTTCTAATTTATACATTCTTAATTAATAAAAAAGATGCAACAAGGTCATTGTCGCCGAAAAAAAAATCTTGCCCCCTCCCCCTCCAAGAAAAATGTAAAATGACGCCCTTGACTGCAAGCAGACGTACATTGTTTATCCGCCGCCACTAATTACGTCACTTCTAAAATATTGTAATATATGATAAATGTAATAATACATGTCACTTCAGTTCCTGAAAATGAACACATTATGTACTTGTGTACAATCATACGATTTTCAATATTTTAGCCGCTGTTCTTAACATACAGAAGAACTATTTCTATGACAACAATGCCAACCCAGCCATCCTCCAAATATCGTACAATGGACGTGTTTAACTCACATGTAAAATAATTATTACGAACAAATTTCATTCTCGCGGCCACGTAACAATACTAAATATATTTATTTATTCATCTCACTGCATTGCTTTTTCAATTGCTTACATAGTTGTCTAGTAATAACGGAAGTATTCCTATATTTTTTTTTCAACAGTTCGTTTCTAAAAGTATCAATGAACCGTACGGCGGGTATACATCCCCGTACACCAGTGTTTTGGACCTATCTCGTAAACTAAGGATCTAGTAACTCTTTGCCTGAATATTTTCTGCTCAGTTTCGGTAACTTGTTCACGTGGTGCCGTTCGTATATACGACCAACTTTACCCCATATTTCCACTTCCCAGAATTTTCGAAAATTTTAACACCATTTTCTCCAAAACTAAGGTCCTGACGACTTTTTATTATCGAGGAGTATTTTCTGCTTAGTTTTGAACACTTATTCATGTAGAGTATTCCGCATCCGAGGATTACCTGTACCGCTATCGCTCAACCTCCTGTCAAAACTTCCAGGCAAGGGAAACACTCAAGGTAGACTGCAAGAAAAAAATAAGTTTGAAAGTTTGTCGATCGCAGCTGGTCGAGTGACGTGCATATCCGCCTTCGCCTCTTGCTGCGCGCTGTCAGCCAATCATGGCAGCTGACGTCACAGCGAAGCAGTGAGACGTAAGCCAAGGTACGAAGAGGAATAGATCTACTTTAGCTGAAGAAACACTTCGATGCAGCACTAGTTTGCACGGGTGTTCAGAAAATCAACGTCCAAATCGCAGACGTATTTTCTTTCGCCAATAGTCTTAAACACTCAAAATTAGTAATTAATAGTATCATAGGCTACTACATTAAATTTAATTTTATAACATTGTAATTAAACTGCACAGTAAAATTTATACAATTTTGACGCTAGAGATTAAAACATGATTTTTATGAAAACCAAACAATTACGAATATGCAACAAATGTATTATCTTTTATTTTTTACATTTTATAATGTATACACTTGAATGCATAGTTGTGAATTTTGGTACTGTGTAGTATTTCCCTATATATTTTAAAATATATCATCTCTATTTCGTTAGTACATTTTTATTTTGTTCGTTTTAAATTTTATTCTGTATGTATATATTCGTCAAAGCTGTCGTTTGGAGATTGTATAAGTTGTAACCAATAATTAAATTGTAAATTAATTATTACCATAGCTGTTTAACAGTTCTCCGTTACTATACGCGACAAATTAATCGTATTAATATTGTATATTGGTTTTACAGTAATGTAAACTCTGTATATCATTGCTTCCTTGATAGTAGTTTTTATCTGTGTGTGTAGTACTTATGTTAGCTTACAGTATAGTGTCGTGGTCTTATATTTGATCAAACAGTGTATATTTTAGCGCCAAAACAAGCTTCGTCCAAATCAACGGTTTCCATAACGCTAAGAATATACGTAAAAATTTAAAAAAAAAAAAAATAGTTTATTATCATAACCAGTACACTAATTTTTAAGGAACCAAAACATTTTCGGCACGTCGGATAGTGAAAATTGCTCTTGTGACGTTGAACTCTACATCTTTAACAAAATTAAAGTGTTTAATATACTTTCTCAGGCATACGTCTTATGTGGTATGTATAAATAATTGACATAAACTATTGCTGTAGTGTGGTCACTTAGTATCCAAAGAGTCCGGATTAGCGCAAAATCACTTATGCTAAGGTGGCACACATAGCAGTCCATCAAACAGCATTCTCTTGTTGCATAAAACACGTGCACATTACTTATAAACAATCAGCGTATATCCAATGGCGAGAGGCACGAGTATTTCGCGTCTTCATCTGGCAACAGCCTAGACTTCTCAGACCTATACACACACTGGCCAAAGTCAAATATCTATTGGCTTGACGTGTTACCACTACACTTGTTTCCTTATTTATCACTGGCTTGCTGTCGTCAAAGATGTGTTAAAACAGGTGTCGTCTAATCACAGAAGGAGTAGTGAAGTACCTATACATTATTGGCATTCAACCTGACCTAGAAACAATACGTGAAATTATCGTCCCTCTACCAAAGGCGGATTTAGGAGGGGTCCAAGCCCCCCCCCCCTCATTTTTTACCTTTAATGTATAGATTATCTGCAAAATACTACAAATTTTTAAAATGAATTACTCAATATTTTGTTTAGGAAATACCTTAAATAGCACCATATTTTTTTTCGGGGGAGGACCAGACTCAGTGCATGGACATAGCTACTTATCGGGAATGCCCCCCCTAAAATAAAAAACCTAGAACTGGATACGCCACTGCGCATATCAATATGATAATGCCACCATATTTAGAAACATATTTAACGATTGTTAGAGGCACGTCAATTTCGCAGATACATTTCAGGTCAGGTTGAACGCCAATTATGTATACTTCATTGTAATGTCTGCGACTTGCTGGCGGCTGTTACGATACGCCTTTGACTACTGCAAGCCAGTAGTAAACAAGGAAATAATGCGTAGGGCTATCGCTTGCTACCCGCTTGTACGATTACAAGCCAATAGATAATCGATTGTGGCCACTGGGTGTATAGGAATGACAAGTCTCGGCTGCTGCCAGATGAATCCGCGAGATTGACGCACCTCTAGCGATCGTGTAAAATGTTTTGTTTTGAAAATTTGTCATTTTAAAATCCTGGACAACTTTCATGAGTATCAGACATAACTTAGATTTCAAGAAGTCAGTACAACGTGACTGAACAAACCTAATTCCAGCAGGGTTTTTTTTCATAACCGCCGTTAGATGCCTCATTCTAAAGACCCGGCAATTTCGAGCATTCAGAGACGTACCGCCTGAACTCCACAGTCCTGTGTATACTTTGTCTTCAGCTACTTCTTAATTGGCAGTTGCTGCAGTGAGTTGACTATTGTACATCCGACAAGGTTACGCGGGGGTCATTGGTTGTTTTCCTGCAAGTCTGCTATTGGTTCGCAGTCTTCAAGTAAGAGCCTGCAAGAAAGACGTTCACACGCCTCCGAACTGACGCACTCACGTTACGCACAGGCAAGCATTTGCTACGTGTAGAGACCGGAAAAATTCTCGGGTTCAGTGACCTGTAGGCTAGACTGCAAGAGTATTTATGTACTGAAGCAGTCAGCATATGATCATTAGCTATACTTGCTGTTCAAGTGATACAGGTCTGTATTAGTTACATATTTATTATTGGCTCAGATACTTCCAGGAGGTGTCAAATAAGTCAAAGGCCAATTGTGAAAGTGATTGCAAAGATACAGTTGTTGGAATTCTAGCTTGTGACAAAATTAAACCACGAATTTTTCAGGTCTCTACCTATGTGTAAGGCTATGGACTTTTCGCGAAAAAAAATTTTTGCCCCAAGTTTGTTTTAGTGCCTTACGTGCACATCTGCGTATCTGCTTCATAATTACTGGCAGCTTGTATTTGTGAAGTGACGTCTCTCATTTGACTCAGCCAATTAGAACAAGGTTACTGCGACACCAGGCCACAGACTAAATAATAATTAGTGCCCGGTAGTTTTCGCGAAAAGATTTTTGCCCCACTTTGTTTCAGTGTCTTACGTGCACACCTGCAGTTCAACTTCATGGCTATTGAAAAAGTGTTTTTGTGCAGAGTCGTTATTCATTTGACTGTGCCAATCAGTACACGGATAACTGTCACACATCACGTCTGTGATTTGTGGGTTTAACCTCCACACGCTGGGTGTTACGGCATCCAATCACTGACCACATAGCAGAGATGCAGGTGCGCACGTAAGGCACTGAAACAAAGTGCTGCAAAATTCTTTTCGCGAAAATTACCGGGCTCTAATAATAATACAGACGTGAAATTACGTGGCGGTGCTTTTGATACGGGCGAACGTCGCCGCTTACTGGCTGCCAGAATTGGTTGATACCAGCCCCGTGTCTGTTTGGCTCCTGCATGTTGCTACAGGTTTCCAATTGGCCTAGCTACCGGCTAGCAGGACAGCCGTCTTACGCTGATTGGCCGTTGGCGTATCCGCCATGTTGCTGGCCAGGGAAGCCATTTTTCTGGCGTGTGTGATTGAGTTCGCTGTCCTACCAGCTATTTCACTTCTGTATTCCTAAATTAGCGGACAGAATCTCAAGACACGCGAGAAACTGCTGCAAAATTCTTTTCGCGAAAATATCATGGCTCTAGCTATGTGGTGAACCCCCCTCCTGTTTGTGATGTATGTGACACTCCCCTGACTGTACTATGCATCCTGTTGGAGTGTCACATATATCACCATACTCGTCGTACTTTTAACATTGGTGACGACCTTAAGTGGGTTTTAGGTGTGGAAGGTTCATCTTTGAGCAACATACTATATTTTTTACGTACCGTGGGCCTTTTTAATGTGCCGTGAATTTCTTTGTCTTTATGTCTGTGCTGTTGTGATTCGTACATGGGTAAGCGTAACTTTATTTTTAATGTATTGTTGTATATGTATACATAGAGACGTGAAAAATTCGCGTTTTATTTTAGGCATAAGCTATAATTCCAGCAACTATTGGTCTTTATCACGTTCACATTGGCCGTTGACTTACTCAACTCTTCCTGGAAGTAGCAGAGCCAAATATTAAACTATAGCTGAATACAGGCCCATTTCACTGTGTCAACGAGCAGCTAATAAACAGCTGCTGCCTGCACGATTTCACAGATATTCTTGGAGATTAGCCTACAGATCGGCGAACCCGCGAATTTTTCTGGCCTCAATATATACACAATTATTGTGATACTCCTGTGGAGAAAATTTTTTTTTATGTTCTTATTTTTAATCTTTAGTGCATCAACTTACGGTTGTTGATGGCAATGATGTCGAGCTCCACACAGTACCATTCATTCATACTCTAGTAAGAGTTTTCGCATGTGGGAATCGTCCCGGACGATGCCGATTGTCGGTGGGTTTTCTCGGGGATCTCCCGTTTCCCCCGTCCATTCATTCCGGCACTGCTCCATACATCTCGACGTTAAGTGCTGACCAAAACCTCTCACTCACTTACTCTAGAAAGAGTTTCAGTAACAGTGACACATGGGAAAATAATATTTCGTGGCAGCCACAAAATATTTTGTGGGTATTTACCCTGCAAAATTTATTTTGAGGTCACAATAAAAACATTTTTTGACACCACTAAAACATTGTGGCCAACACAAAAGTATTTCGGGGTTACTATAAAACAATTTTGCAGCGAAGACTTCTTACAACATTTTTCTTTCAGTAACAATCGCGTTAGTAATTAAAGTGTACAAGAGTTTGAAGTATAACGTATTTTTTCAAATGATTTAGAGAAATTTCTGGGTGTCTACTGATCACTGCAAATAACAGTGAATCCCTCGTGGAAACTTTAATGAGGTATGTCATGTAATCTCTCCATGAATTTGTGGAAATTTTTAGAACTAACTTCTACCTTTACGTCCATCAATATTCCTAATCAAGGTTAGGTGAGAGGTTCTAAAATTAGTGAAAATCCGTCAGAATTTCAACAGCACTGTCACTGTTTCGACTTTAGCTAAAAGTACAGTACTGTGTACAGTTTAAGTGAAAGTGACACATTATTGACTTTCCTTGTACACAAATACTTCAGCCTGCATTTAGGCTCCTACTTCCATTCACTACTAATTGTAATTAAAACTTCTTATAGTTATAAAATAATTAGTTTACTTGCAAACTATTTGATTTTATTAAACTTTGTTATTTAGGACCCAGTACGACAGTTACATACAACATAATCATTAGAGTGGCTAGGATTCGGTTGCGATATAAACATATATAGTTACATGAAAATAAAGCATTATAACTTTTCTTTCTGTGTCAAAATGTAAAAAAAAAAAAAATTTAAAAACTCCGAAAATTCAAACAATATACCAAATCCTAATTTAGCACTATCCTTAAAATCTGATTTAGTTTTAAAATTCGGCGATAGTTGGAAAAGAGCAAGTAAATTTTTTTTTTTAAATCTTCGTAAACTATAAATGTTCTAAGTAACTTAAATGCTTTAATTTTAAGTTATCTAAATATTTTATGAGAATTTATTACATTTCTTTTATTTCGCACTGTTAAAAAATAATGATACTGCAAATGATTTTTATTTTATCATGCGCGATATTTGTGGCATGTAAACAAAGTATCTGTGCGAGTTATTTTTTTTCAGTATCGAAATTTGAGTACCAAACTAAACAATTACATCGACGTCACTTCAACTTACATGTTGAAGTCATGTCCAATGCGGGGGAAAAATAAACAATAATAGGCAGCTGAAGATATCATATTTTCGGTCTGATTCTGTGTTGTTGAAATGTTTTGAACTTACAACTTCACTACTCAGTCCGCTTTAAATAAATTGAGTTATTTGAACGTAGTGGTAGGACAACTTCCGTTGCAACATACTATAAGAATTATGACTTCCGCGATACGAACAAAAAAACATTTCCGCCTTTATCTTCTCATGGACCACGTTTCCGTGCATTTATTGTGCCCTTCGGATAAAATGTCTGTGTTAGTATAGTTTTTGATCTCTTACAGTGAGATAACACAATATGCGTAACTATCATGGCGGATGTATAAATAAATTAAAGGGAGGGACTGACTGCGACACTACGTTAAAAAACTGTGCTTACTATATTAGCATTGAGTTTTAAGAGGTTGTAATATTAATTGTGCAGAAAAAGGGCCATAGAACAGAATATATATATATATATTACGTATATATATACATTATATATATATACATTATATATATATATATATATACACACACACACACATCCACACACACACATAGTTTTATGCTTGACTCATTCAGACGGAATGGTGTTTATTGTAAGCGAAGGTAGTTATCTAAGCCTTTCTAATAAATTGGATTAAAATTGCGAATTGATGAAGAAACATTTAGCATGAAGAGTGTTACGGCCTCTGAAGTTATCCGTTTCCAAATGTTTTTAAAGTAAATTACCGCTTAAATGATGAGCCCAGATTTATGGATAATGTAAGAAACTCTTTATCCTATATTTAACCAAGTTTTAAAAGAGACTTACAATCTCCCCCCCCCCCTTTTTTTTTAAATCATCTCGATTTTCTACATTATATCTCGCGTTTTTTTAATTAATGCATTTTTATAACAGAAAAAAACATTTTATCAGTCCAAACACATGTTTGGTCCTCTAACGATGATTTAATCGACTTGAAACACTGTATTGTTTCTTATTGTGTCACTACGTCTTATGGTCAAGGAATTTTAATTCGAAAACTTCTACGGCAGTTAAAATCTTACTGCAATGTATGTTTCTTTGTTCTCATGCCTGCATTTGTCTTAAATTAGTCGTCAGTTGCATTTAAAGATACGTTTCCTCAATTTACTAAGGAACATTAATTTTGTGTTTCTTTTTCTCTTGACTTTTTATAAGATCTTATACTCAACATAAATAACTTAAAGAAAATGATTTTGAATTACGTTACGTGCTGCAATTTACGTTTTGAATATTTGCTTTTCTATGAAAATAATAGGTCTTTAGGCCTCCGCAGAGATCTGGGAATCCCGCAAGTTCATTTGAGAATGCGTAAGATTTCCAACTCACGTCCATCGTAATTACTTTAGAGATTGACTGTTACTGAAACTCTTCCTTGAGGACTGTGAACCAATAGCAGACCTTCATGAAAACTTTGAATCCCATATTACCTTGTCAGTTAATTTACTAACCTCTCACAGGAGCAACAGAGCGAAGTGACGTAACAGTAACACGTTTGGACTCGCAATCGGGAGAGCACGGATTCGGTCTCGGCTCCGGCCACCCTGATTTCGGTTTTCCATGGTTTCCCTGAATCGCTCCAGGCGAATGCTGGAATAGTTCATTAAGAAAGGCCATGGCCGAATCCTCCCCCAGCTCCTGTCAGTGTACCAAGTAGTATGTCACTGTCTCTAAAGACCTCGCTGTCGACGATACGTACAGCCCACTCACCTCACTGCAGCAACGGCCAATTAACGAGTTTCTGAAGACAGATTGTACACAGGTCTGTGCAGTCCAGCCAGCAGGCCGATGTACACGCGGTATTTACGGATATGTACCTGTACTATTTCTCGTTATACTAACTAGAGATAGGGACCTGAAAAATTCGCGTTTTCTTTTAAACACTCGCTAGAATTCCAGCAAATATAAGTTCGCGCCCCTTTCACAATTGGCCGTTTACTTATTTTACAACTCCTGGATGTCACTGAGCCAATGATAACAACGTAACTAAACGTAGATCCATTTCACTGCGTCAAAGAACAGCTAATGAACATATGTTGTCTTTTTGAGTACACATATATTCTTGGAGGCTAACGTACAGGTCAGTGAACCCACGAATTTTTCCGGTCTCTACCTAGAGATTGTATATTTTGAAATGTGTAATTAGTGGAGGTTAGATATTAATATTTAAGATCATGCTAAATCATGTTTATTATCATACATAGATGAAAAATTTTAAAACTTTTTAAAGCGAAATTAAAGACTAAAATTAGTCATTCGATCACCGACCATTCGCAAATATAATAAAAAAAAATAATAAATTAAATAAAACTTTAACTTTTTTTCATTACAAAATTGGTCATTCTTTGTATACAAAAATATGAAAAACTGTAATGGTTATAGCTACAAAAGTGAGGTGCAAATTATGATATATTTATGTCAAAACAATGTAGGGATTCTTCGATATTAAAACTGTTATCGCTTTAAAAATATTTTCATTATCACTGTAAAACTATTGGGGATGAAATGAAGCAAACTTGCACCGTCTAGCGTAATCTGAAGTACTGACTCGTCATGAGAAATGCTAACT
>PNEQ01104905.1:15497-29546 GCA_003012365.1 Medauroidea extradentata
GGGGGGGAGGGAGCTCATGCGTCAAGGCAAGGAGACAGTGACGCAGAAACTCAACGCCCAAGTTTTGACACACGTGCGCAAACAATTTCCTTGCCCCACTTTAGCTCTCACTCTCCTGGGTGAGCCACACCAAGTTGTCTTCATATCTTAGGGTCAAGTTAATACAACCACAAGTCAGATGTAGCTGTTTGTAAGGAGAAAACTTTAAAGTTTGAACGCATGTTATATTGTTAAGCCTGGAATGATTTGGACGGCTCTATGCATCAGTAAACTATGCGCCAATTTTATCAGGCATGAAACAGACTTATATATTTTTGTTACTAATTTATAACAAGATATAGGAATAAAATAATTTTTCCTAGAACTGATTAAAACCTGAAGAATATTTTGTACATAAGTAACAAGTGGTTCATTGCCTACTGACACGAAACACCGTCCATTTTTGAAAATAGTGAATGGCCTAAACATAAAAAAAAAATAATAACAATGCTTTTTTCACAAGATTAAGCTTGAACAAATTTTCCTTTATATTTTGATTTGTGATTCCTACTTTATATGGTATCTGTTTCACATTTATACAGAAATAATGTACTGTACATTTCACAATAGTCAAATTCACATTATGTCAAATAATGAAGCTTTATAGGTAAACTATTCTCTGAAATTTATATTGTAACTTGTAATTGTACATTGACATGTTTGGACTTGACAATTTCTACATACTAAGGTCATTTTGATCTAAAAGGGATCGACAGAAGGCTTTCAAAAATAAATTTAAAAAATGAATATAACCAGAGCTAATTTGTATCTAGTTGTCATATAATTGCACGAGGGAAGGTTTGACTCTTACGGTATATCAATTCTTTACTATTAACCCATACATATTCGAGGAAGAGTTATGGTACTGTTGACATTTAAAACAGTCAAATGTGCTTTCCAGTAATGGTATTTGCATATTTTCAAAATTGTAAAAGTTACTGTCATATTACTTTGACAGTGCGATATGTGAACAGGTCAGTTTTGTAAACGGAAAAATGGTTTGTTCAAGTCAAAAAGTAAATGCATGCTGAAGAGCATAATTCTCTCTTTTTTTGTCACCTGACGGACTGCCGAGCTGCAGTTGCCTTCCGTAGGTAAAGTGAACTAAGGTAGGCCTACTTATACCAAAAATAGCCCGCTTAAGGTTTTCTAGTCATGTGTGCCTAACCCATTAATTATATTACTAATATAACGCATGTATGATGTCATACCGATATTTACAGATGGTGTATGTTCATACTGGAGACTAGTGTGTATCGATGCCACATCGATCACGGCATTACGACACAATGGGGACTAGTGGGCCATATTGAGAACTGGGAAATATTCGGTACAGGTACCTTATATACCTTGCCCCTTAATTTAAATCATATAGCATGCATAGTAGAATGAAAAGAAAGGAGAACCTTCAAAATAAATGGTGTTAAAAATATTATAAATGAAAATATTACTGTACTGCAAGTGTTTATGTGCAATAAAATCATATTTTATTTTTCTATGAAATAGTACTAGTTTTACAGACGATAATTTTGAGTGAAGTTTTCTCTTACAAAACAATTTTTGCCTGCATAGTTTTCTCACAACGGAGTGTCGAAGTCAAAATTTACATGTTACGGTGCAGTGAAAACAGTGAAAACCAATTGACTTATTTAAGTGAAATAAATCACGGTGAAAAACATTACATGAGCTACTTAACAAAATATTAAAATAACTTCCGCTGAACCAACCATTCATATATTTTAAGAAATTGCTGAGTTCGCAACTTTTTTCTTGTACCTTTGCAAATTTAAAATTTCATAATATTGCGTACTGGGTTTCTACATGTTTTATTACGTAGCCCGTAGGATGTTAATTACCCGTGAACTATTTCACTTATATGTCAGTCAATTAAGTTTTACTATTTGCACTGCAGCGTAACATGCAAATATTGACTTCGACGCACCATTATGAGAAAACTATGCGAGCTACAAGTAAGGAGAAACTGTGCTCACGTGTACCGTATACAAAACTAACACTATCTCATAAAAATATAAAATTATGATTGTATCGCATTTTAACACCCTTAATGTGTGCTGCAGGAAGTTCGTATAACAAGTAATTAATTATGAACCATAAACATGACGTTTTTCAGTGTAGGTCTTCAGAATGACTATAAAATGGTATCATGTGTCAAATTTAGTTATAGCTGGTCCAGGATAAAGAGTTCACTTATAAAACCCTGGTTACTATTTATCCTTTCAGATATCTTCATTTTCTTGAAAATATTTAAGGTAAACACAGCAACCTACGTAACTACCAAAGTACTGTACTTAAAAGTTTAAGGGGTATGAAAAATTAAAAATACGAGTGAACGACTGGAATACTCAAACGTCTATTAAATCTTAACTACTCTTCATAATTCGGTGGGGATTTTTTGTTGAGTAGATATTCTTTTAGCAGACGTTTATTTATATAGCAATGGGTGGTAGTATGTTTTGTTTCGAGTAAAACATTAAAAACGGTATATTGAAAAATAAGGGACTAAAACCACAACATCCATAAAAATGGACAATTCTAATTTTTATTATTTTTAGTACGATAATACTTAGGACTCTACAATAACCGAATTCATAAAATATTGGTGTTTTAATTTTAAAATAAATTTAACATCTGTAAACCTCTCGTGCAGAGTTTTTCGGATAGTAAAATTATTTTCAAATGAAAACGCGAGTACTTATTAAATTTGGTTATTATAAAGGCCAAGATGATATATTAAAGATTATAAAAATTACAGTTTTCCATTTTTTGTAGATTTTGTGGTTTCACGCCCCTATTTTTTCTAAAAAACTGTTTTTAATTTTTTACTCGAAAAATAATGCTATGCATATAAACGTACGCTGATAAAATATATACTCGGCAGAAAAACCTCACGGAATTTTGATGGATGGTTCAGATTTTATTGACGATTAAGTATTCCAGTCATCCAATCGACATCGTACCTTTCCATATTTCTTAAACACGTTCAATCACTCACCTTGAAGCAGAACTGCTTATGTTCACATAAGGAAGTGAAACAAGTTGTGGCAAATTTCTTTTCACCGAAAATCAGTGGCTCTATCACTGAACTTCTGAAGATCTTAGTACCTAGAATATTAACTACAAAATAATTTTCATTATATGGGCTAATGGGTCTCAATGGATAAAACTTTATTGTTTGGTTGAATAACATTGATCTTCATGGGATTTGACTGTAACGAAAATGATTTTTAGTAATTTTTCTAGACACTATGAACTTCTGAAGTTCTCAATGTATTACGAACAACAGATACCACCTTCAGTGAGTGCTGACTACTACAGTGAATATTCTGCTAGAAAAACAAGATAGTGTAGTTTCTGGCTGGGAATGGTAAAGGGGAGGGTTTATAGATGCATGAGGGAAGGGGAAGTCACCAAGGCCCCTGGGCGCACTCTGTGGACGACACACTGGTGTAGAAGTTTCCTTCCAGCTACGCGGGCGGCAGCTGCTCTAGATGGCAAGACTTTTTCCTTTGTCCAATATTATGTCGTGGAGAAAGAAGCGGCTCCGAGACAAAAAAGTAGCTAGTTCTAGACAGTCAGAGGCGTAAAAATATAAAATCCATTGTAAGGAGAAATGAAGGCAGTTCACAGTGACCTACTTTTTTTTATCGAAAATTTAATATATTTAACCCGAACGTGTTTTGAGATATACTAGTTTTTGCTCTTTAATAATAAGTGATGTTTTAAGTTTTTTAAGGCCGTGCCTGGTAGTTTTGCAGTGGTCACGATAGTATTTTCTTTAAAAGTATCGACATCAAAGAATACCTGCATTGTTGTGACACATATTCGTTCGTACCTAATTGCTTAGTAGTAGTAAACCGTACGTTTTTTTCCCACTCTAGATAGTTTATAGTTTCCTGTGAAAAATCCTAAATCAATTCAAATATGTATTTTGTCGTGATCAGTGCAATATTTTGCGAAATGCCTACTTACATATTTTATGCATTATTAGAGATAATGGTATATCGCAAAAATGTTTTGTGCCAACATATCCTTGAAAACGTTGTTGTAGTTTCATGCAGCATATATGATTCGGTGACATACGTCTGACGCAACATAGCTGTCTGCAGGCCGATAACAGGCATCAAATATTACAATATCAGGACTCTTATTGGTTCAGTCAAATAGACTAACAGTTCCAAGAACAAGCTAAAAGCCAGTAATGTTCTGGTAAGCTGAACGTGTGTTGAAATCCAGCAAACAGTCAAGTTTTCCCGCGATAAACCATCATCTCTATGCATTATATGTCTGCATAAAGTATATAATTTTTACAAATCAGTATGTTAAATATCGTCCGATTTATTTTTTAGAAAAGAAACACCGATCATGTCCAATAGACAAATTACTTTGTATTACAGAATTATACTATGTATGATAGTGATTTGTATCTACGGCATTTTGAACCTCAGTATATTTTATCTAAAATTATTTCATACGATGCTCTTGCACAAATGAATATATTTGAGAAAGAAAGCTGAATTTTGTATTAGTTACCAAGCATGTAGCATTAATGGTGTGATAGACGTTATATGCTCGCTATCAGTCAAAGAACGAAGAAATACGCGTGAAAGAATATCACATAGCTACAACCATGTCACTTTGAGAACTTTAAATTAAAGCTTAAAGACTTGAAATGTTGTTTGTTTAGAACCGAAAGTATGGTAGTTATAAACAAATAAAAATTTTTTTAGACAAATTCACGAGTTTTGATATAAATACTGAACACGTGGAAGATGACGTGAAATCACGAGTGGTTCAGGCTAAATACGTGGTTTAAGCCCTGTACACATTTGAGAGCTTTAATATTTGACTTTAACATTTGATATGATCTTTGAAAGAACTGTGCAATGGGAGTGCATGACTGGATTCAGTTTCTTGGACGTACTCCATTGCAAATTGAATGACTGTCAAAGAAAACTAAACAAATAAAAGAAAACCATAAAATAAGCAGAGTATGCTTTAGTCCAAAGTGGAATCGGGTCAAATAAAAACAAGGAACAAACAGATAATAAATGAAAATAATAACAAATAAAATAAAAACCAAGTACGTGATATGAATTTACGATAAATATAAAATAATTAACATATCACAATATTTCCGTTTTAAAAACAGATTTTCAATCGTTTTTCAACTGTCGTTACATTAACTTCGCATTTATATTGTGTATTGACGAAATACATAAAGTAACGGAAACTTAAAGTCAAATGTAAAAGTATTCAATTTTGTGTAGGCCTTTACACGATTATCTTAGGTATCGGTACGACCAGCTCGCTGACGTCAGTAAACATACGTGCACATAGCTGCAGACTCAATTAAGCTGCGCGAATGTTGTACGTGGTATGTCGATATGGAGCTGTAATGAACCCTCGCACATTTCTACAGTTCTCTTTATTTCGACGAAATTCCTGTCGCAGAAATACTCCCTGTTATAAGCCATAATATACCAGTGACTTGGAAAATTCGCGTCAATATTTGGTGATAAGTTTGATTTAACTGACCTGTACATACCACCGCACATTGGCCACGAGCAAACATGTGTTGTAATTCACTTTTGGGGCCGATTTACGGGAGTTAGATCATTCTACCTTGAAACTTATAAAAAAAAAAACAGAAGCATTTTTAACAGCAAGCTACGATATTGCCAAGGCATAAAAAATGTGATACGAGACTAGGAGTCCAGACTTCTGTCAGAAAGCAACTCAAATTCTACACATCTCTAACAATAGGTCATTCGGGGTACAGAGGGCACTAAATATTTCTGTTTTGAAAAATATCTCTAGCCGTTACTACATATCATTTCTAGATGCCTTACTGCTTGTATGGTTGGCAACGAAATTACGTAATATAGTTACACGTAATTTCCTATTTAAATTCAACAATACTGAAACAAAAGCAATCTAAATCGACGTAACAGTATTTTATATATTTGATAATTGTTTTATCAAACTGTATCGATTCATACTGACTGCACAATTTATCTTATACGCGGAATCGTCAAGTGACGTGTCCAGGGCGGTTATACATTTCCCTTCGGTAGCCGTTACGCGCGGAAAGATACGAATTGTAGGAAAATAGAACTTTTGCAGGTTTTTTTTTGAGTGCTCACTTTATCCCGAACCGCCTACATATAAGATTTGTGGTTTGCTTATCATGTACCATTTCATTAGCTAGAATCATCCATATCTATGCAGCCAAACTTCCACTTGTTAAGGTATTTAAAATATACGTACACATCCAGGAGCGCATAAATGATTACTATATTAAATTTCTGAGATTCTTAAGATATTTAACATGATCTAGGCTTATTGACGCCCGAACATAAGGGCAAACTAAGCGCGCAAGCTAGATAAAGCATAGTATCAACACGCAAGGTACTGAACAGTCTACGGAAGACTCGGAGAAAACCCCTATATTTTAGTTAATTAGATTTATTGAAACTTATTTAGGAGCCTTACCCTTCGAGTCTCGTCTCTATCAGTCTTTAAGAGGTTAAATTTTCGTTTGTTAACGAAACAAAATGATAATGGGCTGCTGATGTTACGTTAATACTTCGAACGTCCTGCGGAGCTGAAAGTTTGTACTTAGAAATGACGTTTGAAAAGTATATTTTTAGCAGACAATTGAGTACTTAAAACACATTGGAAACGAAACTTTATTTTCTACATGAACATAGTTTTAATTTTGATTATAAGCTGAAAGAACATAAATGTATGGTTCTACAATTACAGACATATATGGACCGAATACATTTGCAAAGGAATTTTGGCACCATTTAGTTTCAATGCTTCACAAGTACAAATGCAGCTCTAATTCTCGGTTAATTGCAGCGTGTATTTGTGCGCAGACGTTTCTTATTTGAATGTGGAAATCAGATCGAGGCGACTGTGACACTACACACCTCAAGACGGCGAGTGTTACAAACAATTAGTCACCGGCCATGAAGCATAAAGCAGAACTTCACAGCTTCATGAAAGCCGCAAAAACAAGTTGGTGCAAAATGGTGTAAAGTTCATTTCGCAAAAATTTCTAGCTAGATATTTAACTGGTACAGGATTGGTTACCACAGTCAATGAAACCTTCTTTATCAACCTGGCCTCGTTTCGGTGTTTTCGTCTGCAGTTTCTGACCAAAATTTCTTTCCTCGCCCTTTTTTTTTTGCTACATAGATTTAAAAGTTTTAGGACGTTGAACCCGTAAAAATTAAAAATTTTATATTTGTGCCAAACACTGTTCAACTTTTACACATCAGATAACATGTCATTACCCTGAATAAAAAAAAAATTAGGGCCCATAGTTTTTGCATAATCACCTATCAAAGTCACAAAATGGCAGTTGCGGTGTAGCCAAAATAATAAAAAACAATTAACTTGCAAAATTAAGATAATTCATATCGATACTTAATGATGTGAACTACTTCAAGACACTTTTATAAACACGAAGCGATACATTTTTGTATTTTTTTAAAAATTGACGGAAATGAGTAATTTTTTGCATAACTTTGACATTTGGCTACTACTGAAATATTGAAAACTAACTTTTGTCAAACATGTAATGAAATGCATTGATACACTGACTTTTAGTTCCCGTAATTTTGAATTCATTAGTTAATTACTTTTTTTATTTTGGCTGCACCGTAATGGCCATTTCGTGAATTTGATGACTGATTTTGCAAAAACTATTGGGCATAATTTTTTTTTTAAATTACGTGTTATCTGTTGTGCAAAAGTTGAACGGTGTTTGGCACAAATATAAAATAATTGAATTTTACGGGTCCAACGCCCTTAAGTTTTCGCCCGTGCTCTCGTTGACATAAACATCCTAAACAGTTCAATTTGGCATGACGTTTTTTGAATGTTTCATAGAACATTGTTGGTCGCGTCATGACAAATGTACTACAGAGAAGCAACTTAACCTATACTGCCAAGTAGGTCATCTCAAGACGTTTTATATAGAACGTTATACCTGTATCATGTAGGAAATAATTTGACTCACTGCATCTATTGCTACAATAAGGTCTGTTATCTTACTTTAAAAATTAGTTATGCTGATTTACGATCGCTCTACGCTGAGAAACAGTCCATTACATACCACTTCACAATAAATTGTTAAATTGTGCCATTTACGTTTATCTCAAACTTCATATTTTGACTCCGTTATAAAAGATTACACTCGAAGCGAAAAATAATATTAAATTACGACGAAGGCTTAAATATCTAAAAAGTTCAATAATTTTTCATTGATCCACGGATGTTTAATCACATCAAAATTCAAAAAGGAAATCAGTAATATATTTAAATTACTTTTATATAAATGCAATTATAATATAAAAAAGACACGCATTATTTTTCAGTGCGGTCTCGTTCAAGAGTTAATTTTACAAATTTTAAAGTCTTTGACTGTAAATCAGATTCATATTACCTCAAAAAATATTCGTTTCGTAAGTAAGAAATATCTATATGCCATATTTTTTATTTTCGTATCTGTTTTTATGATTGCTGGAAAATATACCCGATTTAAATAACGTTTTTGGCCATTATTTACAACAAAGAACACAATTTTACAGAATACTAGAAATTTATCTTAATCCGTTATTCTTAGAACATGTAGTACATAAATGTCCGTAAAGTAATTCGAAGAATTGTTATTATATTGCCCTATATTAAGCTTTTAAAGACACTAAAACATACTGCATTGGTCAACGATTCAAAATAAAGACTTTTCTGTTTATGGTTTTTGAACAGACGTATTGAGTGAGAGTTATTGCAATACAGCTATGAGCGTAAAAGTTTCTGCTTCATTCGTTTTCATTAAATAAAAAAAGTGGAGCGCCAGGAAATACATATTTTCGTGCAGGCAACAATATTTTCTCATAGAAAGCCATCAGTGAACTTAGCGGTTTTCACAAAAGAGTATGTTTACTTTTGTTTCGGTTTTGATGGAAAATGTACAACCGTGTCATTATTCTATTGTTCCTATTACGGCAGCGTTAATAGAACCGCAGTTTACAATATAAACATACCTCTGTCAAAACAAAACATTGTGTGCTATGTCCGTGAAAGGAGAAAAGACTATTTGCTTAACTTTTTGCATTATCAGGAGGCGATGTAACTAATAATTTCCCAAAATTGTGTAACATGTTACGTTACATCCACTAAAAAAAAAAAAAAACATCATACATACCCAGTAAAAATACCGCGTGTAGACTTACTAACAATGTTTTACTAATACCATCCGCAGAGTTAATTTTTTAATGTTATTTTTTATTGGTATAAAAGTTTTTGTCCATAAAAAGCACACGTGAAATAACGATGAGTGACTTTTGAATAATTCTTGTAAAATTATCCAGTGAAAATTAGTATTACTTACACGAGCACTCACAATTACATTGGAAAATAAACGTCAATAAATACAATCACGTGTTTTAAATAATTTGATTTACTAAATGCAATTCCTTGTTGTTGCTGCCATTGTCTTCTGTCGTTGACTGTTCGATTCAGTAGTTGTCACATTCTATCCTTTTCTCGATGTCTTCTAAGTAATTCTTTCTAGGCCATACTCTTACTTTCATTATAGGACTTTCCCTTTAAGAATGTTAGCGACGAAAGTGTTGTATCTGAATATATGTCCAATTAGTTTTATTTTCTCTTATTAATTTACTTTTAAAATCTTCTCTCTTCATGGACTTCCTTTAAAACTTCAATGTTCGTTTTTTTTCTTTTCGTCCAACTTGTTCTTGTCATTTTCGCCAAATCCACATGTCCAGTTTATCAATAGCCCAACTTTCTGATGTAACACTTTGGCGGATCTTCCTCTAGTGCATTAGTTAATTACTTCTCAAAAATTAATTTTATAGAATTCTTTTTTTTTAACAAAAAGGATACCGGAGAAATTTCTTGATAGATTATTGCATACGACCTCCGCAAATATTTACTTTCCACAATTTAAAATCTGAAGCATAGTATTTAGAATCTAATTTACACAAATATTAAGCTAATAATTATTTTATTTTGCTTGACTTGATACATTTACTACGATGTCGTACGTAGAACTTTATTTAAAAAGTGTCTTTAAATTTATTTACTACAATATTCGTATATAACTAAATAAATTTCTACATAAAAACAGTTGCTGCAAGCTAAGCAGGCAAAGCCGTAAACGATTCAGCAACACTACCATAACATTTTTATGAAAAATTATGTGGCTACCTACCTCATGACTGGGGGCAAACACAATAAATTTACAAATTTGCTACCCAGTGTTCACAAATTTAAGTCAGCAAAGTTTTTCAATATTTTTAAAGGTTTCTTGTTATAGAATTTAACAATTATATTCACTATATACTCTATAATATTTTATAACATACTGCAAAATTTCTCTTTAAAATGTCTTTTGACAAATCAAGAATTTAAAAAATAACTACGAGTTTGTGTCCGTAGTCAAATGCCTGACACTTATATTTCCGTTAGTTTCTTATCTGAATCATGGAAATTTTGTTAATGTATTGTATCTCCGTAATACGCAATTGTAATTTTTCTTTCAATGGTTATTCAAAATAAATGAAACCATTTCCATTCATTATATAATGTACAAAAATATAGGCTACATTTTACTGTTTCAAAAACAGATAAAATTTTTTATAATGTTATTTAATTTGTGATAGTCATAACCAATTATGTTAAAGATGAACTACAACTATTTGCGACAATTTATAAATGTTATTTTTTTAAAGCTTGCAAATATTTTGTCTTCTTGTGTAACTGGTGTCGAGTGTTTGTTTTAATTCTATAATAAACGATTGGCAGTTATAAGATAGAAGAAAATGTTAACGTATTCAAAAACAAGTCTTTTATGATAAGTATGATAACTTATTTAGGCTGGGTTTTACTATGCAACGCTATCAGCTAGTGAGGCAGAAATTTTTATTGTTATTTTTATTTTTCAGCACTTTTCTTTTTATTTAGTGGTTATTTTTATGGACGAAAAAAACTCGCGGATTATGTAAACTACATGTTAGAAAATACAGCCATTTGTACACCCGTGACATATTTGTCATTAGCTGCTGACCAATTTTCACTTTCGGCCATAATATGAATAGTGCACGGCCATACTTAATTTACAATATTTTCCATTCTGCAAGCATTCTTGAAGACGTACCAAAATTTTTGACGTTGCATGCTATAAATGATTGGTCTGCTACACCCATTTACATTGTTAGGTAATGCATATAACTTTCATATAATTTAACACTTGTTGGAAAATAAAAATTTGTTATTTTTTAACTTACTAGAATTATCGGATGGTATCCAAGTAATTTACTGCCTAATAATGTGGGCAGGTGTAGTAGATTAACATTTAGAGTATGACCTGTCAAAAATACCTACACGCATTTTAAAAAACTTATAGTGGGAAAAATATTGATGACGCGCAGCACGAAATTGGTGTCGGTTTTTTTTTTTGCTCGTTTTCTTGTAGAATGTCCCACGAGCCAATTGCACTGTTAATGTCATATTATGCCCATATATGTTGTCTAATGTTAGTAAATTTTAAAATTATTTGTAAATATTGTCTGGTGTTGAGATAAAAGTTAAGATCAATTATTGGAGACATTATAACAACAAGAGTTGAAGTGACAAGACGTAATTAACGACACTAATTAACTTCGCCACAAGTCGGAAAACAGTAGGCGTAAATTACTTGCCCCTTTGTTTCCAGACGAGTGGACGGAGCGCGGCGCGGGGTAGGGACTAGTGGTCGATATCACATTGAGGCTACGTCGCGCCTACGACCAAGACGACTGATTGTCATGGCACGGTTCTCACTTCCACGACAAGGCTACTGTGATTTATTCGGGGAAACTTCCTATGGCGGGCACAATGAATGTAACGGTTGCGTACATGGAACTCTGGTGGTGGAGATCTAAGCAGGAGATTGGGCTGCCCGAACTGCCTGCCAATGTTGTCAATACAGTGGTTTTCCCACTCAATAAGGCGATTTTTTTTTCATGCAGTGAGAAAAATAATCCCATTGCTTGCAACGAAAATTTCGGAATATTTTATTTTTTTAAATTGAAATTTACAATTATTCAAAAGATGAATAAATTTTATGATTTTCTTTGTGGTTTTCAAAATCGTGGATATAGTGGAAAAATGAAGCGTGGAAAATAATAACACTGTATATATTTTGTAGTCAGTCCAATATTTTGTTACACGCCAATCAACCAAGTATCGCTACAGACTTTATCGCTTTGTACTCAGTTTTGCCTCCATATTTTCCTGTTTCACAGAACTGTAGTTATCATTTTACATAGTGATGAGTTGACAGACACTTAGAGTACTGTATGTGATCAAAAACACCTACAACATTCTTTATTCACAATTATGTGGATACTTGAAAAAAAATTAAACATAATTGGCAGTTGTTGTATAACACAATATAATATATTATATTTTCGATCTTTTGCGTTTTAAACTATTATTAATCGTAATATATTCAAGCTTGTGTTTCCATAAGAAATATTGTAAACAGTAATACTAATATATAATAGTCAACTGTAATGTTATTTTCAAATATTGCCTTAATATAAACTGGAAATTTCGTCCCAGTGGAAATACAGGAGTTGAAGAGATTTTGTTTGCGCTTTACAGACGCTGACTGAATATTTTACAAGCACGTATTTTGAAAAGGAAGTTAATTTTTACATTCCAATGAGTAAACTGTGATATTTTAAACTTACAGTATATTTTACTTGCACACATGAAAAGAGATATTTAAAAAATGATCCGCTTATAATTTAACTGTGAAAAGTAAAATAACTTATTGGTTTGAAATACTAAACATAAACGTTGGCAAAATTGATGGATGTCGCAGTGTATCCGTGAAAAAAAAATTACGAGGAATAATTTATGTTATTTGCAGTTGCGTTTAAAATGCATATATCGAGAGACAGTTTCTTTACCAGTAAATCCTTACCTAAGTTCTGTGGCTCTAAGTTTAATAGGCACAGATCTAAAGAGCCATCTGTCACTGATCATGGTTAATTTTCTTCATTTTATACTAATTCAACATTTGGTAAGATTTATTTTAAAATTATTATGCTTAATGTGGAATTAGCTTACCTTAACTTTCGCTAAACACATTGAATACAAAGTTTTAAATAATAATTTAAAAATAATTATGATAAAATAAAATTGTCCATAATAATTTTCTCTCATCTTATGGTAAAGCCTAAATACATATAAGTACATTAAAGTCCCACTAAACGCACCTAATAGCAATCCCCAAATTATCATATTGTGTATTGTCTCTGGTTGGTCACTACACCACCTCCCTTCATAGTCATGGTCTTTTGTTTGCTGTTGGGTCACGCGTTTTATGAATGATAGAAGAGATAATGTGTATTCTGATTAGTCGGATTGATTTTATGAAGGGATCGTAAGTCTATTTTTTTTTTCTTTTCAAAATATGTCTGAACCAGATTATTTCAGTGCCTTATGTGCACATCCACGGCTATGCTTCGTGGTCAGTGATGGAATGTTTTCAGTTATTTCCTGTCTGAAGGTTTTATTGCAAATTAGACGCATGGTATCGCAGTAACATTATTCTGAATAGTATGCGACGATTTTGTTGATGGTTGCTCGTTCGTGACCCGCGTTTGGTTACAATAAGAGGTGTCGCTGCTCTGTCTCTTACGTGATTAATGTTGGATGATTGGGTTCGTATTAAGCAATGTTGTAGTATGCCCGGCTAGCTTTAGTTGAAATAAAATAACAAAGAAGTTTCTTTTTAAATCGGCCTAAGGGACTCACGCACTGCGGGTTGCGTCACGAGAGGTAGATACTTAAAGTTTCTTTCGACGAAAATAATAGGCGCTTCCTCCGGCGGCTTTTGATCGGTCACGACGTTAATTATGTTGCAGGTACCGGCCGCGATCACCCGACAAGTCCACCCACCGG
>PNEQ01104906.1:0-21445 GCA_003012365.1 Medauroidea extradentata
AGTTCCCAATTTTGATTGGCAAATAAACTTGCCTATTCACCTTTTTGCTTTTGCTTTTTGTTGCCCCAATTACAGTCAGCTGAGGTACTGGTAACAATGGGTAGTTACATCCCCGTAGCAGCAGCCCTTGCAAAAAGGTTTCAGACACGCCTGAGATTTCTGACCCTGAGTCAAATAATATGACAACATCCTGGTCTCCCACCTGACTTGACATTTCGGGTGACAAACAGTGCCTACCAGTTGTTTCATTTATTTCTTTTAATAGAAACTCCCTTTCATCTGCAAAAATTGTAGCCGTCATGTCAACCTGGTGTGCATTTCTAATGTTCATGACATCCGTCGCGGCCATACGTATAGGTGATGGTTTTCGGTCGCCTGTCCCTGGCCTATGAGTGACGACCACTCCCGTTTCCCGCCGGCTCTAACCGCTGCCCACCAGTGTTAGGTTGTGCAAGTCTAGCATCTTGTACTGCCCTAAGTTCTCTTTCATTCTCCCTCAACTCCATATGATGTGTGGCTGACCCTGTTCCTCTGTTCCGCCAACCCCCCATCTGTCTGTTATTTTGCCCATCAAAATTATAACGACCACCATTCTGCTGTCGCTGCAAATTTGACGTTTCATCCCTGTGTCTAAAAGTTGTTGTTCTCTGCTCTCGTGTGCTGTGTTGGGGTACATCATTGCGCATTATGCCAGATTGAGATTGGTAACGCTGGTCATATGTAACGTGCCTGTCCTGTTGTTGTCCACACCGACACTCACGCTCTCTAGCACCTTCGCCAATATGCCTGTTATTCAACCTAAACACATTACTGTCACTGCGTTGGTTACCTGCACGACGCCTTTCATGAATCCTATCTATTTCCTTCAATACCTGCCGCAGTTGTTTGAGAGTGGTGAGGTCTTTTCCCACTAAAATCTCCTGCACTCCTACGGGAACCTGTGAGTATGTTATGGTAATTATGTCTGCCTCGGCCAAAGGGACATCATAGTATTTGGCCCGCTCTACCACGTGGCTCAAATGATTTTCTAATTCCCCTTCTTCACATGTCAAATGGTACAGAGCTGCGCGATCACTTCCTTGTACCCTGGCATCCCAATACTCCTTAAGAAACTCTTCCCTAAATTCACAGTATGACCTAATATCATCTTCTACCATCACCAACCAGTTAGCCCCATTTCCGCATATGGAACGTCTCACAATATTTAGTTTTTCAGCATCATTACACTTGTGCATTTCAAAAAAATCCTCTAAACGAGACAGGTGTTTGCGTGGGTGTTCATTCCCATTACCCCAAAACTTTGGTATGTTTTTTTCTTGAAGCGGCTGATTTAACCTTAAAGTTGAGCACCCCCCAGTCACTAACTCAGCTGATGACCTACGCAAACCAATGTCTTCTCTGGATGGTCCTAACTGTTCTATCCACTGACGAAGTTCCTGATCTACCATCTCCCTTAAACGTTGGTTTTGCCCCACCAGTTGTTCCTTGTCTGCTCATATTGTTTCCTCGATCTTATCAAGCTGCCTTTCAAATGTACCAATTTCACCCTGATTGTACGCAACTGATGTCTCTAAGTTGTCACACCTACGACTAATTTCCCCCACAAAGCTACTGTGATCCATTAATTTCCCACCGAATTCTGTTACTAAGTTTTTAAGTACCTACGTCATTTCTTTTTTGTATTGTTTCTATCGCTTCGTTTGTCTCTCGCAATCTTTCATTTGACACTTCAATGAACGTCTGTTGTGCTGAGTTTAATTTTGAACAATTTTCCTCAATTTCCTTACATATGCTGTCCCGGTAAGCATTCTCATCTTTTTCCCTCTCGCTACGATAAGCCTCTAACCTCTCGGCCAATTTCCTATCAGTCTCCTCCATTATTTCTTTTACTGTCTCCCTTACTACCTCCCTACTCTCGTTTCGCACCTCACTCCTAATTTCTTTAATTAATACCTGATTTTCTGCACGGATGGCTTGCATTAATGCAGCAAAATCCATTCTGTGAGGTGTCAGTTCAGAGGTGTTCAACAAATCAGATTCACTATGTTCCCCTTCACTAAACATAGGATCCCCTGATCCTAAAATACCAATAGGCCTATCAGTTGGGCTGTCCCCTGAATTCCTAGCCTCAGACGTGGTCGTCCCATCCATATTATTCATAACAAACGAAAAATACAAAAAGAAATAGCACAAAGTCACCACCCTTACAAAATAGGCCTATTTTAATACCCTTTACCAACAACCCTTCTCAGTTCCTGCTTAGGTCTATAACCACTAGGTTGTCTCAAATCAGTTTTTTTTTTTTTTTCGTTGTCAACACCAATAAACATCGCCACTGTTCATTAGTTACTACAATCAGAATTATTCCGGACCTCTATTCCTGTGCAGACATCTAGAAATACTTTTTTTTAATCGACTCTAACACAAAAACATGAATGATTACCTTAACCATCTAAAAAAAACTGTGCGTTCAGAAACGTTTCTACTCGTGGGTAGGATAGGCCTACAATCATACTTATCACTCCTTTCAGCAGATACCAAGTAACACAAACAAATAGATGTATACATATATATTTTGCCTGGTCAAACACACGTGCTGCAAATTTAATGGCTAATTTAAATTACCTTAACTAGTTCACTACTGTAGTTTAGTTACCCAAAACACCTTCCACATTGGCACTGCACCTAACCTATATCAAACATTCACAACATACATGTTATGGTTTGGAACTAACAGTACATAGTTAGAAAAATACACTTCAGCCACGCAGCCAAACACAAGTAATCTACCGTCTACATGCCCGCTGATATTCAAATTAGACATAGTTGCCCGGCATAACCCGGCTTACCTGTGGGTGCGCCTGGTTGCACCCCACCTCAATTTCTTTTTATATCTTGCACTGGACTGGCTGATCTCGTTACTTGCTCGGTAGAACCTTTGTTCTTCTTTCCACGTCCCCCTTTCGTCGTACATTTGTACCTAAAGCATTTTCCCGCGCACGTGACTTGCACCCTTTCTCTTCTTCACTTGTCACTCGACCGTTTCTTTTCCACTGTTATTATTGAATCCGTACTAGTCGCCGTACTTAATTTATGCCGTTCACGCCCCACGTTGATAGAAGCCAAAAATGTACTGGGTACACTAGCCCTCCTAAACCACTGGTATTCGTTGCTCCGGCTAGCTCAAGTTCGACTGCCCAACTTTGTTCGGTCGGGGTCCGATAGTAGGGATGAGATAATTAAAAAAATAATAAAACTGTTCTTGGTGACATTGTTTACTTCAATTTTGACTTAAAACAAAAAGAAACATCTCAATACAGACCATGTCATCAGTCGGCGGGCCCACGTGGTTTACAACACCATTATATTATTTCGATCTCAAATCACAGGTCCCTCAACCAGCATAGCACTGCTCGAAGCTGCCACTCGGCCTGTAATTTTCGAACAAACTAGACGATCACTGTTCGGCAGAAACAAATACTACCGCGACTTTAACTTAAATCATTCGGCCTCCTAGCGGCCATTATCTATGAACACAACTAACTCGTAGCGAGTCTTGATGCAGAAGGAAGCAACCAGCTCGCGATCTTGTGGCCACACCCTCCAGCAGTGCCATCTGGCGGATCTACTTGCCAACCACTATCTTTTACACTTTCACATTGTATTTTATGTATCACAATTATTGATGGTGAGAAACACGTGATTCAGAACTAAAAAAAAATACTGTTCTATCAAATTACAGATATAAATAAATATCTTAAAACACCAGGATAGCTCAACATTTTGCAGAATGATACATAAATTTTGCCTGTGACAAACCTTTCTGCTGTAGTAAAATATATATAAGTTCAAGTTTTTTCTGAACATACTCCTAGGTTAGGCTGACAAACTTAATTGGTCAAATATATACATTCGGACAAACTGTGACTGACCTAACCTCTTAATAGTTATGGCCCACCGCCTTGATCCATTATTACACCTTTTAAGTAACAATATTAACATTTTATTCAATTTTACAATTTTCAGCACTCTTAAACTTTTGTCATATTTATTTTCCAAGTTCCAAGTATGAGCTTGCAGAGGGCCACACACGAAACCTCAAGTTCATACTATATTTTATTTAACGTATTTCTTGATACTGGTACACACAAACTTATGTTTATGGTATTGGGTTCACCTGGTGACATTGCTGTGGTACACAAGGGGTAAAAGGGAGAAATATGTTGATGTTGGGCCACTTGCACTGCCCCATGGCACATATCCCCCATGTATCACACAATGCTTACCTGGGCCACAATGCTCTCATCATATCAGCAAGCATGCAGTTGTTAAGGTGACTAAATAAATTGCACCCACCAAACGTAACTTACAGTAGATCAATTTACTTTAAAGAAAAAAATTATACTGCCTGAAATAAATGTGGCTGGGTGCATCACACCCAGTTACATAAAAGTAATTCGGGGAATTCACCCGTTGTTTGGGCATGTGTGGTTATAGATTTGGTAGCCAACAACAAAGATTTATTTCACTTGAGTTGGTTTTAAAAGGAGTGAAGACAGCAATGTATTAGTAGGCCTAGCTTCCACACACTTTACACGAGGTTTTAGTTATAGGTTTGAATTACGTAAATTTAATTTAAATTCTAGAGAGATAATAACTTACTATGAATTCAGTTCAATGTTTCAGATCCGGTATATAATCATAAATTTAGGTTTGAAAGGCCAGACGAACGAAGTTCACATGCGTACAAAAAGTGAACCTATCGAGCAAATATATGGAATGCATTTAACCAAACCTGGCACAGACTATGATCGAACATTCTGGTTGCAAGAGTCTGTAAAGTAATATGGCAGATCTTTATTTTATTGCAAGCACATATTTCTCTCAGTAATTTTTACGTTTCTCAAGAACGGAATTGAGACAGCTGTGTTGCCACCTCGGGGCAAGTTTCGCAAGACCCCGCCCATCCCTAGATTTATCGGCCAATCACGGGTGCCTTGAACTCACCTATTGGCTAATGATGTTGCAACAGCCAGTGGAACAGCCAAAACACTACAGCTGCAGAGATTTTGTCGCAAAATGCATGCTTTTGACAGCAACTTTTAACTTAAAAGATCTTATTTATTTTATACTAACCATGTCATATTGTACAAAATACAGCATTGCATACGTATACTGTATTTTTGCCGTTAATATTAGTCTATTAGGTCTCTTCTTTAAGCTTAAGAGGGCGTGGGACATGTGGTTTCGAGCCACAAAATCAATGTTCACGGCGCAAGATATCCTGTGCAAACAGTTACACAAATTGAAAATCGGGTAATATCAATATATTGGCCAAGGTTGGATTTTAGATTGCCATTGATCGAAATTTTGATATAAATTAAATTTTCTTTATTACGCAACCTTGAAAATGACGAAGTTTAGTAGGCAAATAAAAACAAATTTTCACCGAACAAAAAAAAATGTCAATCTACAACACATTTGTGTAGATAAGTTTATAAACTGCGGGATGCATGCAGAGGCAACCACATATGCAAAATCTCTTCCGCCGCAAGTCTCCTAATAGGCCGTTCAAGAAGAATTTCACGCCGGTTAGAGACGATGTAGTTCAGACTTCTGCCCAGAGATAGCGTGCTCTCTGCGTGCAGATATTCATTACAGTATCTCATAGCCGGGGTCGCGCGTGTTGGAGCCAAGGCACTGATAAAGACTGAGTATGCTCGTATGTCATTTTTTGTCGGTTCGCACAGCCAGCCAGCAAATTCATGCTCCAAGCGCGCAAGAAACGTTTGAAACTACACTTGTCATAAATAGAAAACACACATGTCAAAAGACGTAAAAATTTTACAGTGTAATTATAGACTGCAAAGGATGGTACCTGCTAATTTTCCTTGCGTAAATAATTTAACTGTATAAAAAATTTTTAAGCAATGTCCTGTGTCCTGTCCATTAAAAAATGCAGGGCAAAATAAAGTAAGAGATAAACTTTTTTGTTATCGGAGATAGATGTGGGACACCAGCTACCAAAAAAAAAAAAAAAAAAAAAAAGGGAAGACTTTAAATTTAAGTATTATGCCCCACTAGATTTAATTTTTATGCCGCACTCGAGGAGTTCTGCGACACGCAGTTATTTTGGCAGCGGGTAAAAGGCGAAGAATATTTCAGACGCGCGTGGTCTACATCAGTGACTCGACTATAGCCTTCACCCTCGCATCATCCACACAAAATTGATAATGGTAATATGTATTATTCATTTTTTACAATTTTTTTTTTTTATTTTGTGTAATCTTGAAATATTTAATAATTTTTGATTTTATGATTTCAAAAAATTAAATAATATAAAATAAATGCATTTTTCTGTTAGTTTCAATTGACGAGCAAATAGAACACATGCTGTACAGTTTACGTGTCTACATATAACATACTTTAAGCTATCAATCTGTCAGCAAAATCACACAAATTGTAAATATATGTTGTTAACTGTTGAATCAAACAACAAAAATTCATTTATTTTCACACTTATTTCAGTGTATGGATTTACCACTGCAGTAAATTAATGACGTGTTTCTTTTCTGTAGGTACTGAAAATATAGCAAGCGGAGGTCGGAACCAGACGTTTACTTTCGTTTTTACTTTATTTATGCACATGTAACAAGTTTAATGTAAATACCTACATCTAGTGAAAATAGGTTTTGTTTAAAATGACACTACAAATGTTTTGCTTCATTATGATAACATATTAAATTTTTTAACGGACAAGGAATCGGTGTTTTGTACAGTTTCAAACAGAAATTAAGAAAACAGAGAGGCAGAACATGATAAATGGCCATTTACAACAGTACAATGTGTCACTATGTTCAAAACTGTAAAACTGGGCTACGACACGTCTTATGTTACTCAACAAATATGTTATTTTTTTAAATTTCTGTGATTTTGCATTTAATGTATGCAATGTTAGTGATAACAACACATTTTGTTTGACAGTATGAAATCCAATGAGCAACATCACAAAATTCACGTAAGTTTCTTTACAAATTATATATATTTATAAGAATATTTTCTTGATACCTATACATGCTCGTACAGTTGAAAATTGTTCATTGCATGCTTACTTTCATCTACGATAGCTTTATACTGTAAATATCAATCGTTCTTTTAAAACAGAAACAAGTTCCGTAAATGTATTAGTTTTTTTTTTACTGAAACCCTTAATACAAAAACTACATAAAATCTGCATTTTGGAAATGTTATTACTTTTGAAAATTAAGACGTTAACATGTTTCCCCAAAACTTCTCATAGGTACATAATATGGAAAACTAGATTAACGATTAACTTTTCCACCTATAGAAAGCATTTTATTTTATGTATTACATATTACATTAAAATCTAAAGTCATTGGCGGTGTTTCACCACATTTCTTTTTACATCATGTTGAGTACTAGTAACAAAATTTACAGTGATTCTTAGTGATAATTTTACATTATGCACCCGAACTAGACAAATAACTTAATCGTGCAGTGTAGAATATTAACGTGTTCAAAATATTATTGTTCAAAATATTATTTTTCAAAATACCAAATGTAAAAAAAAAACACAAGCTTACAGTATTTTTTCTTCCAAATCTATATTTGATTTAATTTGTATAGGTTTTTCTAAATGATAATGTTATGTACTGATAGAACAATTAATTGAAAGGTACGTGAATTTCATGTTAAATAAGTAAGCACATTTTCTTGTAACCTGCAAAACTTTTAACACGAATATTCCACATTTTGAATGATACAAAATTTATATCTCTCTTTATTTTGAAGATGAAGTGCCATGTGACATGCATTTTTTCGGTGCAATTCTATAAAATAAAGTTTTTTTGTTTTAAATTTCAGCAATTTTGAACAGTTACTTGTACTAAATGTACAATTTTCTATTAGCAAATTTACGTCATCATGCAGTTAAGAATTCTCTGTCCTTTTTGTAAAATAATTTGCATTGTAAAATCAGATTCATCAAGTCATGGTTAGGTTTGCTCAGACATTTTTTTATGAATTTGTGAAACTGGGGCTATTTTTGCACAACCTACCTGTCACAATGCAATAGTTTTAAATGTGCTTTATTTTAGTACAATATAGTACACAATTCAAAAATTTTATATGAAACCAAAACTCAACTATCCAAGATGGTGACCAAGGCACCTCCTTTAGATTAAAACTAGAACAGCCATTATTATGTTTGTCCACCCCTGAGAATTTGAGTTTTTGTGCCCCTGATTCACCACCATTGTATGTAAATAGGCCATCACGACTTGTAATATCAAACGTTAATTTTTGCAACTTAATGTCAACCTATACATTGCATTGTCGTATCGGAAAAAAAAATTGTATACTGTACCGAGTTTCAAAACACATTCAATAACACGTCTGCAAACTTGCAACAAAATAGTTTTTTGTGTACTATTAGGCATTAATTTAACCATCGAAAGCCCCGCAGCCGTGCTATGTGTACAATTTGGTGCTGGGCATCAGGCCATTGTAAGTTTCAAACATATGCAAGCAAGGCAAGGTCACTAAATCACTCACAATACTATTCTATACACGACTGAGACAGGAACATTTGTAACTCGACAGACTTTTTGGTAAGTTTACCTTCTGCTCAACGTCGCACTGGCAACTACAAGCCATAGGTGACTAAGAGTGAGTTAGGAGAATCTGGTCTGTAATCCATGCTGATTATAAAGAGCCCTTGGCGACTGCAAAAATATTCTGTGTTCTACATGACGCAAAAATAAGAGGTACGGTCATTGGCAGGATAGCCTACAATTACATTGTACAAATTTTAAGTCTTAGGTTTTCGCTAGACGAGTTTAGTTTGAGCGTTTCCTGCACGCTTGAAGAGTGTGTTCGCTTGGGTTAGCTGCGGACAGACCAAAAATGGCGGACAAGCATATACATAATCTTTACAGAGCCCTAGTTGAAGGTCGTCATTGTTTAATTAAAAGAAGATCACTGTTCCGAAATTGGATGAAAACACTACAATGGGTGGCAATAAAACATGCTTTAAGAAGAGCTGCAATTATGTCTTATTTCTACATGGCGGGAAAGAAAAAAAGGAAGAGCACTTTCAGAGGGTGGAAGAATAGAAAGTAGGCCTAAATAGACAAATTTTATAGTTGAAAAGCTTGGTTTATATAAAATGATATCGAATTGGAATCGCATGACTAGAGCGGGGAGGGGAAAGAGCCAGCCTATAGGAATTAGTCTCACACAATAAAATAACAAGTAGATCTATACAGAACTAATCAGCCTTCTTTCCTTTAGTGTATATTTTGATAACAGAAATGTTTGCTCAAGGGCTGCAGGGGGAGGGGTTATCCTAGGGTTTAAGAACACACATAAAAGAATGCCAACAAAAGCAATATGATGAAAAATTCAAAAATTAGTAAACATAATGCATAATTTAAATTTTGTTTAAAATTAATTACTTGCTTAGATAATGTTATGAACATTTATGAACATCTCTGGTAATTAATAAACTTGAAATTTGTTGAACAGCGGTAGTTTTATACAAATTTTTACTGAATGATATAAAATATACCAACGCGGATTTTCGCTACTTATCATCACTGCCATCTACTAACCAACTAACAAAGATTATCTCTCAATAATTCTAATTGCTGGCCATACAGTAAAACAGGGTGATTAGAAAAATTGTTGTGAATAGAAAGCAATTTCAAAGGTAAACTTTTGGTATAGATACTGTTTTAAATTTAATATTTAAGTAGGCAAGTTAAAACTATTTACTATTTACTTACAAACAGTAGTTTTATTGTAATGATATCACTTTAAAGCAAGGGGTGTAGGCAAGCAAAGAACATATTTCTAATTTAGTTCCTATTCACCCTTATGTTTCGTTTTTTTTTGTGAGTTCATACAAGTAAGATACCAGAGAGATGAACCAACATTAGCCTGACATGATGTCACAGATGATAGTATTCATAATCAAATACTAAAATAAGATTCCCACGTAACTATCAAAATTTATTTAATTAAAAGAAATGTTAAAAATTGTTTTAATAATTTAGCCTGAGGGAAAATACATTATTTTAAGGAAATATTTCTCTTAACTCAAGGCACAAAATTTAACACATCTTATAAAGAATACAGTTAACGTCATATTGTATGCAGTAGGTTAATTAAATAACAGTACATAAATACAAGATGGCGGAGGTTGTCATTCCAATCAAAATATACTTTGTCATAATAATCACGTGACGGCTAGTACTAAGGGCTTATAATGTACCACAGACGTAAATTTATTTATGAAGCAATTTGCTTTTCTTTAGCCTCCTAGTTACGTTTCATTTTCCTTGAAAGATTACCTTTTCTTCGACGGAAAATAGAGCATTTGTCTGCAGTATTTTACAATTTCCAACTTTGTTATGAAAACACGCATGTTTGCGTGTACTCTCGAACGTCTGCTTACATCTATGATGCATGTGGTATCAGCAGATTTTGTATGTAAACACGAACATTGCAAACTTTTTTTTACAAATATTTGTTAGAGATTAAATGCTCATTTGTGTAGGGCAATATTAATTAAAGATTTCTATACAATTAAAATATTTAGCCATCGATGCACCAAAAAATTTAACCCAGCAGGAAATGTTTACTTGCGTAATGTCAAGTTTATGATTTCTAATAAAGTACAAAAATTATAAAAAGTAAATATGTTAGCGTAGTTATTAAAGCTTTCATATTGTTATGAACATAGCAAATAAGAGGAAATAAGTATGTCATAATTTGCTAGCCGAGGCTATAAAACTTAAGCCCCACAGTTTTGAGTCTACTATTTTAGGCGTAATAAAAATTTTGCAAGCGAGCAAATATGTGATATTACAGTTGTGTTTTGTACAAGGCTATCTCAAAGTGAAATTGCTTTACAGTGCTTGAAATTACATGCATTTAAATTAGTTTGAAGTCAAGTTGCAAAAACTGCATTTCTTGCCATGAACAGCAAATTATATAATAACTAAGCACAAAAAGTGTTATCAAAGATTGGCTGCTCCCGCTTTACATAACAACAATAATAATATCACTCGCAATTGTGCTTTTGCCTTGTGGCAAGATCACTCCTATCTGCCCCTCTAGACCTCGCTGCCTACACTTGACTTCCTGAAACTATACCCTCCCCCCACAATATTATTTCCAAGTCTTGTAAAACATTCCACTTCCTCACAAACATAGAGCTCCACTATCCTCCACACCCATCAAATCTTGTCACTGATGTTTCCTCTCCCTCTACACTTTCCCTTAATTAGGTGACAATGTCACCCTCCCCCTACATTCTTAACTGTACATCCTGACTTGTCTTTCGACCCTTCGCTTGTCTTTCGATGCACTCCATCACATTTCCTTTATTACAGGTGGCCTACAACTACCTTCCTTCTCTCCATCCTGCACCTTTAATTTCAATGCATGCATCCCCACTCTGTGGCCACATGTCCCAGCATTGAACCCGAACTATTGTGCTGTGTTTATAGCATTTTTAAAATGAATGACACATACGAGTTAACACACAAACATGTAACAACTAATATTTTACAATGTAGGTTCTTACAACAATTCTACCTAGCAGCAAATTTATCAGTATTAGGTAGCAGTTAAATAAATTAAAAATTAAATTGGTATAAATTAAATACTGGACTATGATTCCCTTGTACTGCAGTTGTACTGTAAACACAGGTGATCGCTGTCACATAGGCTTACATACACGTAACCTACAAAATACTCGTAAATGAGCGATCATGTGACCCCATGTAGGGTTCAAGACAGGTATGAAATATCAATGCATTAAAATATGAAAAGTTGTTTTAGCTTAGTAAGTATGACACTGTTGTAAATTATTCTTTAACTTTCAAAACTTCAATCCAACAGGTTGGTCACGTCCAGTATTTGTCTCTTATTCACACGTAACCATTGGTTTGCTACGCTCCCTTGCGTAAATACACTTAACAATAAAAATGTAGTTACTGCAGCTGAGCAAGGGGGTTGGTTAGCAATACTAAATTACAGAAAATTCGACGTTGAGTGCATCAGTGTTTGAAACACAAGTGCACGCCAGTTGAGGCCATTACCGAACGTCAGGCCAAAAGTTTTTTGAAATGTTTTCGCAACGAATGAAATAGGATGAGTTTGCTCACGTTATTTAACTTTATACGAAGATATACTCAAAACTCAACAGTTTAGTAGCAATTATAATAGTAAATATAGTTTATAATAGAAATCTATAAATTAAATCTTTTTTTAATAAAAAGAACATTTTTTAAAATACAATCTTCAATGCAAAAAAGAATGTGGCAAATTTGCTTTATTTGACATCACATTTCACAATTATTCATTTTATTTCAAACATGTTATGCGAGATTGTGATGTACACTTCACTGAGTGATGTTCTGGGGAATATCCACCAGATTCAGTGACATTTCAGGGTCATTAAACCGTGGATACACTAACTGAACCGGATGAGAGTAAAACAGTAATTTATAACATCCGGTGTGCACCGGTGAATGACCCAGAGAAATTACAAAAATTCTGATTGCGTGTTCTTAAGTTCCTTTTTTAAAAATAAAATATAAATACTCCGTGAAAACTGATTCAACATTTAACAAATTATAACTGAGAAACTTCTGTGCGTATTAATAGATGTTCGTAGGAGTATAGGTGTAGGGGTGCACGGGTTTAGGTAGTGGAAGGATGGAGGGATGGAGGGAAGGAGGGGGGGGGGAGAGGTTGCATGCCTTGGAAAGTAGAGCCTACATATAAACATACGCCAAGGCAAAAACGCAAGGTAAATTTGTGGCTTGTAAGATGCAAAAATAATGGCATTTAAGAGTTTTTTTTTTTTCAATAAAAGCACATAACGTACTATTGTAAAAAAAAACTAATAATTTGAAGATAAATTATGCCTTAAAAGTGTAAACCTTTGGGCATATATAAACAAAAATCATAGGGCAACCTTTCAAAGTTTATGTTTGTACATGTATTTATGAAGAAATGACATCTGCTCTTGAAATACCTACAATACACACTTAAATCGTAATGAACCACAAACACTATTACAATACAATTTTGGGATCTAGAAATAAGAAAGATCTATTTAACCTTACAGAAACAATTAATTAATAATCTACTTTACTAAATAACTTTTGTGAGCACTGCAATGAGAATGAGTAGAATAATTCTTTAGTATTGTTGCATGTGTGACGTGCACTGGCACATAGCACTTAACTTGGCCTCTTAACATACTGTAATTTCAATTTTTTTTGTCTTAATTAATGTTTTTTTTGTTGGTAATAACAAATTAAGTAGGCCAAATGAACCAGGAATAAGGATGTATACGGCGGGATCCAACATATTAATTGGGGATGCGAATAGAGAAATTTACATTAAAATTTTCTTTTTAATTGTAAATTTAACTTTAAAGCAAGAGAAAAGTATAGAATTTTACGTGTCAATTTTATTGGATTTATATCGTGTTTGGACTCATTTGAAAGCTAATTTAATTTCTAGCAACTTTTCTAAGTAACTTTTCTGATTTTTTGCCTTGTTTAGGTTTTTTGAAATTTCAAGTGGCTTATTAGCTTGCTTCTCCTGGAATAGGATTTATGTGGCAGGCTAGTAGTAGTTCTCTTGCTTGGAGGCACGTACAGAGAAGTGCTGGCTTTTACAATTTCAAATAAGCTCTGAGCTAGCCAATGCTTAGAAAGATTTATCTGGCAGGCAGGTCAGAGTTCACTCGCTTGGAGGCACGAACAGGGACATGCTGGAATGCGGGGAGTCTGCAGGGCGTTTCTCGGCCGACGTGGGTGGTAGTGTCATGTGCAACAACACTGAAAAGGTGGTGATCCGTGACAGATTGAGAACGCTGCACATCCCCAATTAATAAAATAATGAATATTTGGCTGGTAGTATGGAGTAAAATGCTTTGTGAATTTATCAGTATCTATGTTACATACAATTTTTTAGATTATAAACATATATTAACAAGCTTTTAGGCAAGTTGGATCCTGATGTATCCCTCCGCCGCTCGGCCGAGTAAGTCAGAGTGTCCGCCCAGGAAAGTCACTCGTCGTACATCGGAGCTCGTGACCGGTCGCCGGGAGATGGCCGGCTGAATGTTTTGATCAGTCGAAGTGTCATGGCGGGACAGGGAGGACGTGTACGGGAGCGCTGGCGCGGGGAAGTCAAGCCTCGGGGGCGAAATCGCTCTGATTAAATTTCATCTGGTTTGAAATTTTACTGTTCTCTCTTGTACTCAGTAGCTCCAGGCCTGCCAAGGTATAGCACCATATAGAATAGTATAGCCATCTTCATGAGTGAAGCAAATAACGAGTACTAAGTTTGTAAACCGCAATACCGTGCGCGTCTCTATTGTCTTGGGCAGACACTCGGGAGTAGTTGTTTTGGGCGAACTATCTCCGGTCATGTCACCGGTTAATCTTGGTATTTGGGTTGTTGACAATGTACACCTATTTATATTGGATCACAATCGCAGCTGCAAGTAAATAATCGTAAAACAAATAGGGGTGTTTCTTTTGGTATCGTCATCCTGCAAGCTACATCTCTCAGTAACAACAATAACCCAAAGCACGTAAACCCATTACATGTGTCGCAGTGTGCCAAGGAACTACATATATAACTCTACAGACGACAGTCAAACACAGCGGGAGCAGCCCCGTTACGTTCGACCGCCCGGAAGAGGAACACATAACCTCCAACATCTAAATAACAACGTGGCGACGTAGCAGAGACGCATCACATTCTGTCGCCGCGAACAGGAACGACGTAACCTCCAAAATATATATAAACAACAGCATGTGACGGCGAGAAGAAGCAGCCCCGTTACAACGGGAAACTCACCAAAGAACTCCATTGATAGGTGTGGGAAGCCACTCGCTCACAGAACAACAAGACAGGCGATCCTTAAACCAGAAGTTTCGCGGGCCACTTATGCCACGACTTGCGATGCTCCTGCATGCCTGTGACGACTCCTTGTTTCCGTCGAATACCACGGTGCAATAGGACCACGCTCTGCCTCTCTAGCTCTCGATGTTTACACATCCACGTCTGACCTAAGAGTGTCCGCCCTCCACACGCACAGCGAGTCAGCTGCTCGCTTCACTCGCGCCCCTACCGCCGGCAGACGGAACTAAGCCTCCCCTCTCCAGGCCCATCCCTCCATGGCCAGTGGAGAAGTCAGACCGGGAGAAAGGGGAAGACATAGCGCCGTCAACCGGGGCAACCCTTCTCGCTAAACAGCCTACCAGACCAGGCAAACAAGAGAGGAAGAGAGGGAAAGCAGACTCTAAAACAAAGTCACAGAACTCAGAACCCCCTAAAAACTTATAAAATCTTAAGAAAACAAACTAAAAATCCCCCCTAAACCCCTAGGAGCCCACTCAACGCCCCGCCCTTTCAACACCTAAATCCGGAGAACAACCCCGAAACGGACTTCAACCACTTCCACTCATTCTGCACACCTTTGACAGTCAAATAAATAACAAGTGATATACATAATTACAATACCATCGTATTGCTAGGGTAAAGAAAATATAATGCACCTCAATACACCCAATCATACAAGGATAAAATCTCTCGCATTACCAATTCACCCCTATGGCACTTACAATATAATACACTGTAATCAAACACTGTGCCACAAAAGCGTCATTGTTAACATTTTAGAGCTTGTGCCTCCCTTAAAACATATTAAATCCCAAACAAATGGCCACAACATTCTCTAAATACAAAGCCAAAAGTGTTGCTACATGCAACTAATCACGCTGATCCATCAATGTATATATTGGGCGCTCAATAATAACCTTTTACATATACATTAGGTACCTTTAAATACACTATGCATTTCTTAATCTAAGGCGCCACGCAACATAAACAACAAACTGGCCAGCGATACACACACAAACACATTAGAACAAAGTGACTCTTAAGGTCTAGGAAGGTACAATTTCAAATGCACAACATGTGCTTTTCTCACAACAAAAGCATTCTCCTGTTTATGCATTAACCAGGTGTTTTCAACGAGGCATCTGTATAATTCGTTATTTAGATTGTCTATGCTTCTAGAAATCAGATTATAATTTTACTGTGAGATTTCTTGAATACTGTTATTTCTTTGGAAATGTGAAATAACAAGTTCATTGCAAATAATAAAAGAAAGCAAAACTGTTAGCAAAAATATATGAGCGTTTTATTATCATAACTAATGAATTTCAATACATTTTTTGGTCCTCCGGGCCGGATACGGCGAACATGATGTATTTGGTGCAACAAATGACAGCAAAACAAGGTATGTAGGCTAATTAAATTTGTCTCCAATTACTACATTATCCATTCAAGCAATCACATTTCTTGTACACATTTATAAATCACTGTTTTCATTATTTGTGCCCTCGTAGAACATGACCGACTTAAAGGCACTTATACATAAGCGCGGACAAGTGAAGGCTAAATTGACAAGATTCAGACATTTTTTGACACTCTCTCACAGGGGCAAAATTTTACTGAACTCGAACTGCGATTCAGCAAGGCTGAATCTCTTCTTGATGAATTCGAAACAATTCAGATAGAATTAGAACTTCTAGAGGAGGGTGAAATACAGTCCATCGAGCGACAAGAATTTGAAACGCTGTTTTTTGAAAGTATCTCAAAGGCAAAGGAATTAATTAATAATTCATACATGTCAAATACAGATGTCAATGTTCATACATCAAGCAATAACACAGAGACAATAGCATCAGTAGCAGTAAAACTACTAACAATTCATCTTCCAACATTCAATGGTAATTACGAAAATTGGCAGCCTTTTTGTGAGATGTTTAAATCACTCATTGATTCAAAACCAAATTTATCAAACATTCAAAAGTTACATTATTTGAAGTCATCGGTTCAAGGGGAAGCGGCACATGTCATTGAAGCATTGCAATTAACAGCAGTAAATTATGACGTAACATGGACTTTACCGAAAAATAGATTTGAAAACAAGTGTTTGATAGTGCAGGCACACATCAAAATGATTTTTAATCAACCAGCTATAGAACGAGAATCGTCATCATCTTTGAGATCATTGCTTGACTGTTCGCAAAAACACACTAGAGCCTTAGCAGTATTACAGCAGCCAATAGTATATTGGGACACACCAATATTACATACTCTCACTTCTAAACTTGCTTCAATCACTCTTAGAGCTTGGGAGTCAGAAGCTACACGTACTGAATTACCAACATGTACAGAATTTTCTAAATTTTTACAACAAAGATTCCAAATGTTGGAAGCAATAACCGAAGGTCGAAAGACAAAATATACAAACCCTACATCTACTAGTAAATCACCATTTAAGATTGATACACGTCAATGTTTTGAGCTCAGTGCTATGAATATGTCCTTCACCCCCTCCCCATCTAAATCGCTATACTTTCTTTCCCTACTAATAGTCATATTTTAAATTCAAAGGTATAGAACTTTTGCTTTACATGTATTGAGAAATCACTCTGTGTTTCATGGTAAGCAGTAATGTAGCCAATAAAGTGTGTTACAAAAAAACTTTCAACTTAAAGAATTAAGTTTAGTTTTGTATTCATTGTAATTTATAATTACTCTTATCTTCTTTGAAAACATAATATTTAACAATATTCTCAGAGTACGTATGATCAGGAGATATTGTAAGACGTCAAACGTGTTCACCAGCCATAATACACACATTATTGTACAGCTGTTGCATAGCATAGTCTGCGCCTTCATGTACGTATGCAACTTACCCAACAATACAAAACTGGTTTAACTTGCAAAAGGAAAAAAAAATGGCTACTGACAGGTTGTGATAATGTGAGTAGCCTACTTAAAACGAAAGCCCTGTTTAATTTCTATTTTAAGCCAGTTTGTATTATTCCGCTGCATATTAACAAAAAGATTACCACATGTTTTTATTTAATTTATATTTAACCTGTCAAATCTTCTGTTAATCCCCTTTAACAAATGTAACATGCTTAACAGAGCTTGGTGAAACCGAAACTAGGACTTTTTTTTGTGGCTACATGACACAGCTCCGGAAAATGTTATCTACAATGTATAAGTAGAGCCTACTCATTAAATACACAAGCAATGAATACCACTAACGGCAAGTTAGTATCCTAAAATTTCAGTTTATGTACATTTGTTCTTACTGCATTTTCTCTGTGTTTCCTCACGGTTAATGTGAACCCGACTTGTAGATAAAATGCTAACAAGACTGCATTAGAGTTCAGCTTGTCTAAATGCAGACGCAATTTTATAACACACGCGAAGTAGGCCTACGCATATCTTCAGCCCCGCATCGGCATATCATTTTGATACAATTAAATAACTATTCCGAAAACTGTAACTTAATAACTCCTTTATGAAAACTAGATGTTTCATGTGCTTGTCCACTCAAAAATCAACACATACACTACACAGCTCGTTTTATTATCAGCTAGGCCTTAGGCCTGCGATATTTTGATTACAATTACGAAACAGGTAAATAAATGTGTGCAGTTCGTACCACGTCACATTCGAAAACAAACTTGCCACTAATAAACCACGGACACAAACCTTAAAATAGTTTTCCACTTCCAAGTAACACAGAATTTTCACGAAAATTAATTAATTTTGTAAAATTCGACTTACCAAATTGTCCCATCATAAAGCGTCAGTAATGTACTGTATCCATTGCGTCAAAGACGAATAACATATATTATATGGCAGTTCATTATTTATGCACAGTATCACGTCACTCACAACCACAAGTTACAATAATAATACATAGTAACGTACTATTCATAAAAATTATTCTACACATCCATGCGACACCGAAAATTACTTTGTTTACAAGTCTGCAATGTACAAACACGTGCGCAACGCGAGCGGCCATCATTGTCAACGCGCTGACGTAACTGTCGCGTGCTTGCGCAGTAAGATAGTAGGGCTACTCTGCTCATTGCACGGAGCAGGTGTTGATAAAGGCGAGGTTCCCGCATCTCTCTACGCCTCTCGTTAGGACAGGGGGTGGGAGAGGGGAGTGACAACCGTGCGCTAGTCCGTGGGAGCACCAAGCCAGGTTTACACCATAGTAAACAGTGTCTTACACGAACGAAATTACTTGAGAAAATTCCGTCCGCCTGTAAAACTTAGCGCAAAGCAGTCAATCTCTTATAAAGAAAGGTTAGAAGTATAAATTGTGGCACATTACCTGAAATTTAATAAAATTAAGTACACAATAACTTTCTAAAAGTTTACTCAGTGCTGCAGCACGAGAGCATGGCCTTATGCACCGCCACTGCACGTAAACACCACACTATTAATCATCTTGGATAGACAATGAAGTGCAAGTTGTGTGACGCATCTCATCCTATTTTTATGTGGGAAATCTTCAAGGCTATGCCAGTATCTGAACGTCACAATACAATTAAGAAATTAAATTTGTGTTTGAACTGCTTGAAGAATGGTCATAAGGTTTCAATGTGTAAGTCTGGATCATGTAAGTATTGAAATGGCAAACACAACAGTTTACTTCATAATCTTAACATTTTACATAATGATAAATCTTTAGATAGTAGCTTAAAACTATCAACACCATCATTCACTCCAGTTTTAAATTCACCATCAATAAATGCACATGTAGGTAAATCAGAACCATCAGTATATGTTATGTTGTCCACCGCTGTTGTACATGTTCTAGACGCACAGAATCAACCACATATGTGCAGGGTGCTTTTAGAATCAGCATCACAATCAAATTTTGTAAGTTCTAAGTTTGCACAAAAACTGAAATTAAAGCAATTCAAAATTTCTTCATCTGTATTGGGCATAGGTTCGACAGCCACAAGATCAGATCATACTATTCAAGCAACAATTCAATCAAGGTTTACAAGCTATAAGCCCACACTAAATTTTACAATTTTACGAAAAATCACATCAGAACTACCAACAAAACAATCGACGTACATAATTGGAACATTCCACCAAGCATCAATTTAGCAGATCCAAGTTTCAATCAACCACAAGTAATAGACATGCTCATAGGTGCAGAATGGTTCTTTATAACTTCTGTGTCTTGGTCAATTCAGACCAACATCAGGAAACATTCTTATGCAAAAAACACTTCTAGGATGGATTGTTTCTGGTACTGTTTGTACATCACCACTGTCCAAATACTCAAATACGTGTTTGTTGAGTATTAAGGACAGTGTACATGAACAACTACAAACATTCTGGGAGATTGAAGATATCTCAACAAAGGGCCATTTCTCATCAACTGAAGAAGCTTGTGAAGAAGATTTTTTAAAAAACTTTCAAAGAAATAAGCATGGTAGATTTTGTGTAAAACGTTCTGTTGTTGAGTCCGTTAACAAATTAGGAGATTCATTTGACACAGCTCTTCGAAGATATTACAGTCTCGAAAAAAGTTTTATGTTAAATCAGTCACTACATCAAAATTATTTGAATTTTATTCAAGAATTCAAAGATTATATTAATTCACAACTGTTTGGATTTTGTGATGCTTCAGAAAGAGGCTATGGAGCATGCATCTATATCCGAAGTGAAGGCTCTACAGGTGAAATTATATCCAGATTGTTGTGTTCGAAATCAAGAGTAGCGCCTCTCAATAAACAAACTCTGCCTCGATTAGAACTTTGTGCAGCAGTCTTACTTTCAAGGCTAATACACAAGGTCGTGAACTCTCATCAGTGGACTGTAACTCAACCCATTCTCTACACAGATTCCACTGTAGTGCTACATTGGTTAAAATCTCCGTCATCACAATGGAAAACTTTGGTTGCCAATCGAGTCGCAGAAATACAAAGATTGACATGTAATTGTGAATGGAGACATGTTGGATCATGTGACAATGCTGCAGATCACATCTCACGAGGATTGACGCCATTAGAAATTATGAACATGAAGATGTGGTGGCAAGGTTCATCATGGTTAAAATATATCAACGACTATAATGTTGCAACATTACCAATACTGGAAGAAATTCCAGAAAAATGAAGGAAACTATTACTTTGAATTCCATTCAATTACACAACAGAGAAAATAGACTTTCGTCATTTTTGAAATTGAACCGAGTTATAGCCTATTGTCTTAGATTCATCCACAACATAAAAAACAAAACCCACATAACATATGGATCACTATCAGTTCAAGAATTACAACATGCACAAATATTTTAAGGCTGATTCAAGCACAAGAACTTATATCTAACGGACAGCAAATTAGTATGCAGAGCAAATTAAAGAGTCTGAACCCATTTGTGGATGAAAACCATCTCATTAGGGTGGGCAGAAGAATTCAATACTCAGAATTACCATATGACCAAATACATCCTATAATAATTCTAAATAAAAATAACTTG
>PNEQ01104907.1:0-29448 GCA_003012365.1 Medauroidea extradentata
ACTAGAACATTTGTTTCAGACATAGATGGTAAAGTTTTATTTAAGCATGCAAGTGCTGAGTCTGATTCATTACAGCTAATGTCATTAGCACCACCAATAATTATAATATTGTCTTTTTTTGAAAGGCCAGTACAACTACTTGGTGAAATTATCGCTTTCATTGGAGCCCCTGATTGAACAAAACCTGTGGCCACATACCATACGTGACCCTGAAACTGATTAAACTAAGGCTATAACAAGGCACCAATAATTAACATATATACTGTCACTGCTTTCGAAGGCATTGAGTCTGACAAGTCACACAAACCCCCTCCCCCCTCCCGACCGTGCTCAATGCCTACAGCCCTGGCGGCGGGGCGACACACTGCGCCCTCCTCCCTCTCTTCAAGTCCATGGCGACACCGACTGCTCGGGCCGGGCTGACATCAACGGCCTTCTAAATGGGTGGGCACCTGTCAAACGGCTTTGACAGGCATTCTGCTCGGACGTGACTGAATGTTGCCGCAGCATCGGGAATGTTCAACTTACATCATGCAGCCCTGTCGGCGAGCTAGGAGAATATTCTGGGCATCGTCGCAGGTGACTATAAATACTGGCTCACTGCGAGCCGCGACAGAGTCATAGTGGCGATTGTGGTACATTACACATCGTCCTTAAATTCATATGCAACCTGGAGTATTCGAATGCAAGTAAGTAAATAGGAAATAAAGATGGCTACTCAAAGTAGACCCCCTGGGGGTGATTTCTAGAACTAAATATAATAATCGAACTAGTTGTAACCAACCAAGTCTAATTTCTAGAACTAAATATAACAATCGAACTAGTTGTAACCAGCCAAGTCTATTATTTGGTGGGAAATTTTAAATATAGGCAGCTCAAGGTCACATATGAAATTACTGCTGAAAATTGGTGGGTAAATTATTCCAGTATGGCGGACAAAAATAAATCCAAGATGGAGGATAACATGGCAAATTGATCCAAGATGGCGGCCACGGCTCCCATCCACGATCTACTTGTCCCAGAGTTGGTTGTTACTAACTACTATAATTAGTTACAGTCGATTTTTACTTTATGTAAAAAACATAATGAATGATACCAAAATGTACTTTTTTTTTAAATGCACTAATTTTGTTAGTAAAAATTAATTTTTCCCTGTTGTTTGTAAAATAAGCACAATTAGTTCCGTAGGGGAAGTATCTCAATGCGTACATACCAGTCCCACGTTACAAATATTTCAAATATTAAAGTGTTTGTACACATTTGTCGTAGAGGTTCATTTTTCGTCAGCCTGAATGTGTGATTTCCACACCAGCCAATACAATTCCTTTTTCAATTTTTACCGAGTGAGGTGGCAAAATGAAACACGTTTAGCTTCGCATTCAGAAGGATAAGGGTTTGATTCGTTGTTCGTTAGTACTAATTTTTGACTCCACATGTGTACAAAATCAATTCTGGCTAATGCTAATGTAGAAAATTACCAAATGCCATGGATGATTTTCATTGAGTTTCCATTTTGCTTCAGTCAATGGTTTCGTCCCTCGCTGATGTAGAAATGGAAACCCCAAGTACCGATCTACTTACTTTCCAACCTACATACATTCGTTTAATATCGTACAAATCTACCAGACATATACACGCTGAATATCATCCTATTTCACCATTTTCCAAACATACTTCAATCATTTTACCAGTTATTATCTCCAGTAACCGTACTTATTGTATTCGTACATTTATAAATTTATTTTCGTTAAATATTTTGTGTATTTTTTTATATTTTGTAACTTATCATGTATGGCTGCAAGTTCTAAAAACTTTTCCATTTATTGCTTTTTTCTCTATAATTCCCATTAATGCGAATAATATATTCTTGCGAGCCGCGACTGTCTGGCTGGGCGGTGTAGTACGATACTGTGGTGGTGGAGCTAGGACACCCCCCCCCCTTCCCTTTCCTCAGCGCCGTGGCTGTCGGGCAGGGCGGCGAAATACAATACAGTGGCGGCAGCGCTAAAAGACCTCCTCGGGTGATTGTATTACTCCATGATAACCACCTGCACCCAGTATCGGGTAACCGAGGGAAAATATCGTGATCTGGAATAATCCTGTTCCCTCTTTTATCTCTCGGGGTGGTGCGTGACTTTGAAGCGACATCTTTCCAGGAGGTTGGAGAACAGAGACCCGCCGAGATAATTCGAGAAGAAGGAGGGTGGGGTATATAAGGGGGAGCTGCAGCAGGAGCGAGAGAGTTTTGCTGGCAGGTGCCTGGTGTGGTCTGAAGTGATAGTGACAAGTATTGGATTGCGACGACTGTTCAAGGGCGTCCAGCGAGTGGGACCGCAGCAAGTAGTAGGAAGAAGGTGTTTCTAGGCCAGAAAGATTCTTCGGTATTATTTCATTGGGTCCACCATTGTGAGTGTCTAGTAACCTTTCTATAGACAGAGAACTTGTGTATATGTATTTTTTTTATCCTTTAGGTAAATAGTAGTTATTTCTTCTGTTTGCCATTTATTGTGATAAATCTTTATAGACATAGATTTTTTTGTATATACAGTTGTAAATAAACTAGGTTAGCTTTATTTTCTTTATTTTATCAAAGACCTCCATCCCCAAACGTACCTAGCCCGCAACTTGTAACAATATTGATTGAATTTCAGTAACGTGATATTCTTCCATTGTACAAATTATAAAGATAGTTGAATATTTTACATACCATTGCAAAACCTCCACAATCTCTACACAAGTACAGCTTATTCTTCAACAAATTTTAATTTATTTAAATATTTTTAGAATAAATTTATATTTATGTATGTGTAATTGTAAAATGTAAATGTAATATGGCCAAAAGATTTATTGCTTTCTGGTTTCTCATACGATATCCGGATACCTGTAATATTACAGTAACTATTTACGTTGTGTATTCTTATGTTAGGCAACATTATGTGCAGAGTCTGCTAAGTAATTTAATTATTAATTCAATATACGCCAAAGTAAAATATATAATCCCATTTTTAAAATATGTTTTCATTATTTTAAAATCGATGCTTTATGTGTAGCAGCAGTGATAGAACGTCATAAATGAATACTTTACTGGCGTGATTGATTGTCACATTACGATAGCATGTATTATATTTTTTTTAAATGTACTCATTTTTGGAAATTTTTTAACAGTAAGAAGGTTAATTTTTATGACAGTTTGTTAAGTAAGCAAAATTAGTTCTGTAGGAAACATTCTCATGATGCAAGTATTTTAATATAAAAGTAGTTTCATTCTTATTTATTCTGATATTATCTTAATGTCGTAGAGATTAGTCCTTCCTCAGCCTGAAGTTTATTCACGAAGAAATCATTAAAAACTTAATGTTGAATCTAATTTTGACAATGAATTTGCCATGGTCAGTAGTCAATAATATCTGCATTGGAATGGATTGGCTTAAGGTAAAAGGTTAAATAATAATCAGTACATTCGAATAAGGAATCAATCCCTTGTCCTGAATGCGAAGCCAACAGTGCACCATTGTATGGCTTCGCTTGGTGTAAGTTTAAAACTAAAATGCGTAAGTAAAGACTGGGTAACAAAAACATCAATACCTGATTATGTGTTGGATATATTTATATTAAGAAGCATTTATAAATGCAGGGAATGAAGTTGTAAAGTGAATTTCACACTGCAAGTTAAGATTCAGGTGTAAAAACTGAAGAATTTAGTAAGGGCAAAAAGTATTAGTGAATGCGGGGATCTGGGGAGTATTTTGGTCACTATGATGGTATAACTTAGTAGTCTACACATGGATAATATACGTGCATTCTTGAAAGAGGCGAGGCGAATATTGCAAGATGGATATTTATTAATCTCAAATATTTTTTTTTCTGTTATTCAAAGCTGGTAAAATAGTATGCGGAGACAGCATTCACGTAGAGCTGATGATATGATGTCGGTACGTCATATGATAAAGTCAATGTGTAGGTATAAGGAAAATGTATAAAGTATGGCTGCCATGAATGGTTTGTGTACACCGTGTTTTGTATAACGTAAGTAAAATTTGACAACTAGGCCTAGTTAATGGCAATTTTTAAAAATATTTTAAATAATTTGTCATCATGCGCAACATTTTCAGTTCTAAAATGAACCAGGAATGTATATTTCACCATTGGTACTGTGGATTTATTTTGCTTTGTGCAACATATCACAAATTATTAACAGTTATTGAACATTAGAAGCTGTGAAAATTTAATGAAGTTGAAAGGAACAGAGGGAATCATGTATTTAAAGCAACGACTGAGCGACCTCCTTATGCTACGTAATCGATGAAACACGGAAACGGATGTGCGCTAGGGGCTTCATTGCTCCACGTTTCTAGTTTCGTATCGCTCCTATGCGCAAGGCGCGTAAGTGATATGTGGTGTTCCCAAAGCACTGCTGGAGTCTATATGAGTATTATTATTTTGGAAAAAATTTGTACCACAGTTCATTGTAGAACTCTTGATTATTCGTTTTAATCTAGACAGTATATTTTAAGATGTAGCTGTCTGAAAAGTCAATATTTATTAATGAAAGTTGTCTCGGTACTCATAAGTTCTTGTGACGGATTTAAGAGTATAATTTAGTACTTGTTTTCCATATATCATAGGGAATATGTATATACCAATAATCACATATTTATTACTACGGTAATGTAGTTAAACTGTTAGGTTATGCGGGGCGCTTAAGATACCTCCCTAGCTGCGATTGAAGTGCCTTGCAGCGAGTTGCGATTAATCTTTTTTTGCCGAAACTACTATCCGTGCATTATATTGATATACCTAAAAATAACCCACACTTCAAGCTAAGTCGTTATAGTTTCACAAATATTCGGCACGTTTATTTAAAACATCATTTTCGGGCCCCTCAAAATGACTAAAAATGGATTTTTCAGACTGTGATATCTGTCTAAATAACAACCGGATTCGATAACACAGCTATAGAAACAAGCCTTAGACTTCGAACTACGCTGGCCACAAATAAAATAACGTGGTCACAGTTTAAACCCCCATAGTACAAACAATAGAGCACTATACATCAGTTGAGTGGCTTGCAGGTAGAGGCGATAATACATTACATACGTCGGTCAACTGCAATAATCTTACCGCTCCTGCCTCACACACACAAACATAGCCTATCTCGGGAGGCCTCCTTAACTCTGGCTGCTGGAGCGGTTCCGAGGTCAGGTACTTGTGCAAGCGTATCTGAGGACTTGGTAACCAGAGGACCTGGAACATTGCCTAGTTTACATAATGTCCTATCTGAGGACTTCACAATAGACCGGTTTACCTAGTATGGCGGGAGGCAGTACATGACATGCACAGTTATGTTAAATAAATTAAATTCACGCTACACACTATCCAGGTCGTAAAAAAATATGCTAAGTTCAAACTTATAATGACGACAAACCTATTTCAAATTTGTGAACACGATTTAAAACTGCCAATACAACTCTGCATGAACCTTAAATTCAAACAATCTTTTGGAATGAAACATAACGTTGCTGCGAAACAATTAATTCACACACAGTGAAAAACGTAGCTTTACAGGAAAGTGTTCGAAAGACTGGAAATTATTTAAACTTTAACTGAAACATGTTTGTTCAAATAAAGTTTTATCCGAATATATATTGATGATAATAATATTGTCTTAATCATTTGATTAAATAACGTTTATACAGAAATAAACAAGTTTTTTTATGATTAACTAAAAAAAGATAATATTTAACACCTACCACATTTTAATTTATAATAACTATTAATTAAATAAGTGTCAATTCAAGAGCATTAATACAATTTTAATTAAATAAAAAGATTTAAAATACAGAAAATGAATCACAGTAGTATTAATCCTGTATGAAAATACATCTTAATATTGAATTTAGGATAAATGTGAACAAAATTGTGATATAATTAATTTCGTAATATTTGGCATATCAAAACCAAATTTATTAATACGCCAAAACTAAACATTTGCTAGAGATTATGACTAAAATTTAAATAGAAGAACAATATAATCTCAACTATAAATAAGTACATCTTTTGTATCACATATTTTTCCATTCAAATTAGGAAACATTATTGCTATAAGACAGATTTATCGTTATATAACTAAAGGAAACTTTGAATATTTGTTCTTACGAATGAAGGACTTTTATGCTGTGTCACAAAACATTCGTATATAATAAGAGGACTCTAAGGTTACTAATACACATGAGGTTGTATTAACATACTGAACTGAGGACTTATACACACAAGCTACTCTGGTAGCATGATCTGAGGACTGTACTCTCTGCCGCACAAATGAAGGACATGTACAATGTGTCAAATGTGCATTCGTATATATTAAGAGGACTCTAAGGTTACTTAGATACATGTGGTTGTATTAACAGACTGAATTGAGGACTTATACACACAAGCTACTCTGGTAGCATGATCTGAAGACACTGGCGCACAATTGAAGAACATATTTTAACTGTGTCAAGTGTACATTCGTATATAATAAAATGACTCTAAATTTACTTAGATACATGTGGTTGTATTAACAGACTGAATTGAGGACTTACACACACAAGCTACTCTGGTAGCATGATCGAAGGTCTGTACTCTCTGCCGCACAAATGAATGACATGTACACTGTGTCAAGTGTACATTCGCATGTAATAAGAGGACTCTGTTGTTACTTATACACATGTGGTTGTATCAACAGTCTGAACTGAGGACTTATACACACAAGCTACTTCGGTAGTATGATCTAAGGAGTGTTCTCAATGCTGCACAAATATATGACATTTACACATTCATATATGATAAGATGACTTTTATTACTGATGGACTCTTTTATACAATGAAAATCCTGACATGGTTCATGGCTATGTCAGGGTCACATTTGTTAGCGAGAGAGGGACAGGATGTAAGTATGGCTGTTTGCTTGATGCTAATCGGACTTACCGAGTTAGGTAGTTCAACTGTACTTACATTCGGAGGAACGGAGTTCGATCCCCGGCCTCGGTAATCCCGATTTCGGTTTTCCATTGTGTCCAGAGATCCCTTCAAAGGAATTCTGGGATGCTTGCTTATCAAAGGCTATGGCCTATTCTTTTCCCAGTTCCAGTACTTGTATGAAATGTTTGTGACACAATTCTAAATGACATCGTAGTCAACGAGACATAATCCGAAACTGATAATTTGCGTGTCCTACCCGATGAATTGTGAGGTAAGCAGTGATAAAATGAGAAATTCGGGGGAAAACCGGGAACGCAATCACCCGCCGACTCGTGGCAGTGTCCGCCACGTTTCGCATATGAAAGTATTCTTATTGAATCCGGTTTAACTAGTTAGGAGGCAACAGGTCTGACCCTACGGCCACCACAGCCCCTCTGGCTTAATTATGCATATTGTAAAATATAATTTGCAATTTATTTGTATTTTAACTGGCAGTCAGTAATTTAAAAGCCTTTCCGAACCATGTTTTAATTTCGTTGCTTACTGGTGAATTTCATTGCGTTTAATTATTTAAGGCTGGTAAAAGTTCTCCATAAGTGTATAATAATTACTTCTAAGTAACACTATCTTGCGAATAGCTAATAATTTTATGTCTTTGAATAATGCTTAAAAATACTCCGCAAAGAAGGGGGAGAACAAAGGAATTAACTTCTCGCAGCCAGCTGACCAGGGGCGTCATTTCAGGTTTTTCCAGGGGGGGGGGGCAAGATTTTGTTTTCTGACGACAGTGACCTTGTTGCATCTTTTTTATTAATTAAGCATGTAGTATAAATTAGAAAATTTAATAATAAAACTTCAGTTTTATGTCCTTAGGTTAGTATTATTTACATTTAAAAATACAAAAAATATATTTATACACAAAAATTCCAAATCCAGGGGGGGGGCATTTGCCCCCCCCCCCCCTGTAGCCCCAAATGACGCCCCTGCAGCTGACACATGTAAAGTAAACATACGAGTCCCTGATTACCTACTCAAGCTAGGTCCTCGGACTGCGCGATTAACTTCAACAACTGTTGAAACACACGAGTTCCCCCACGTCCTCGCATCGTGCATGATGTATCTTGAGGGGTGTTTGTGTAAATGTGTGTCTATGTTCTGGCTTCAAACTCATAGCCTCGTGCATACACACTTTGTGTCAAGATGTGTAAATTCAGGCGATACTAGCACAACGTTGTGGTTATACTCACGAACTGCAGACTTGGAAATATACTGTCTATCCGAGGACCGAGGGAAAATTTAGAAAATGTTATTTTTGCACATCTCGTTGACTGTAGAGCTTGAATCTGAGGTCTTTGGAACCGAGGACTTGACACAGGTCCTCGTATTACAGAAAGTCCTCACATTCACATTGAAATATTACACGTAAGTCCTAAGATTGTACGCTAAGTCCACACACCACGATACACACATGATGCACACACGACACACACACACAAACACACACATGACACACACACCTGCTTTGTTGAGGAACAAGGAAACACGTCAGCAGTACCGAGGTGTCAGATTGGTTCGCAGCATCCTCGCGACCACAGAAATAGCTAATCCAGGCTGGGAGTGTACGAATATCTGTGACATTTATCAGTCTATCACAGTAAATAAGAATGTGTATTACAGTTTCATATTTAAAGTACTTCTATTATGAGACTGTTTCTTACGGAACTAATTATGCTTACTTATCAAAATAGCAATGTTACCTACTTACTGTTAAAAATTTTTTCTCAAAATTAGTACATTTCTCAAAAATATATGCCATCGTAATATGATAATTAATAATGTCGTACATACTTCCAGCATGCGTGTAAGAATGTAAGTAAAGAAACATGCGTTGAACCAGTCACTAGAAAGACGTCACTGTAGGACAATATTCAGCAGCATCATTTCTGACGAGATTTAGAGAATGAGCATTAAAGAGTACAAAAATAGTTGCCTTTGGGTTGTTGTCTAAAATATGCCATAAGTTTCCCCATTTACATTGCTTTCCACCATGACTATGTAAATATTCTATTGGAATAATCATACCTTGAAACTTCTACAGAAATATTTCTTAGTATAAACGAAACAGGCAATACGCGACATGATATATATCCTTTCAAATCGGTCATTTCAACTAGTAAAATATATATTGTTTTATATTTATATAGGTTGCATCATCGTACGTACAATCAATCACTATAAAAGTGTGTTTATCACGATACACGTATTTATAACAAACGTGATATTTTTTCTTGTGCACAATTACTAAAAATTTTGATAAATTTCTTTTGAATATCTTCTACCAGGTAATGAATAAGTGTCTTCTTATAAACATTTCTAAGCTGCTCATTCATGACATTACTAAACAAATACATGGATTTAACTAATTTAAGAATGTTTGCTTTTCCATAGAAAAATATATGTTAGTACATGCTCAACCGACAAACTGTACTACGTGATTAACATGTCGCCTTACTAGTTTAACACGAATTGACAGTCGACGAATGTAAAAAAGCATTTGACCCTGCAACAAGAAAGACAGTTGTGGTAACTAGCTTACACAGAGTCGCCAGACTTGGAAACATTCTTTTAGTGAATAGATTATTTTTACTTGCGAACTGAGCGAAGCAGTTTACGTTTCCTAACTCAGTGTAAATCTAAAACCATTAATTACGTTTTTTATAGGTGATATTAATAACTAATGTTAAATAATGATAATCATTATCTCCAAAGCTACAAAATACTACTTAAATATACTGTTCAATTAATTCTACTCTCATCCCAGCTTCTTGGCGCCCTAGGCAGTTGCCTGTTTTGTCTATTTGGTCGTGCTGACCCAAGTTTACTATCACAGAGCTCAACAATTACTGTGCAGAACCCTCCGAATACTTGTATTTGATAACTGTATCGCAGTTGTGTATTTACGTAAAAGCAATAAGCCACGTTACACAGGTTGTATACTAGGTTTACCCTCTTCTTATTCCCAACGCTCTGATATTTCCATATGGCAATTAAAAAACTCTCGTAAACAGCTTTATTAGTTGAACCATAAATTGAATATATCTTATTTCATTTTTAGTTTGGTTTCTATAAGCTTTCAAACAGATGAGTTGTTTATGCTCCATTCTATACTTAGGCTTCTAGATGCCTACTATAGTTAAAATCTGCACGAAACTAGATAAATTATTTTGTATAAAATCAGTTAAAGAGGTCCAGGAAAATATCGCTCCAACAAATAATTTTAAGGACCAACAACATTTTAGTTCTGCCCGAGTACTTTGCTTATTTCATAATAAGGCTAATCTTATAATTTCGACATTTCTGGAACATGAGATGATGTATTTAATTAAAACTGTGCTAGAGTGTGTATGTGCATATGTTTGACAGGTGCCTGCCCAAGGGTGTAGATCCTTGTTCCTTGAATCTGTGTGAGCAGCGATGCACCGTGTACTTACAGAGAGTCATATGTACTTGCTACCCTGGCTACAAGTTCAATCCAGACAACCAGAAGAACAGCATCACGCCATTATGTGAAGGTATGCTTCTTTATCAATTATGTTTTCTGTGTTGGTAATGACCCCCCTCCCCCCGGTTCTATGTGGAATAGGGTGGTGTCGACCAACGGAGGATTTAAATAGATAGTTCATTTTTGAACGGTAATGCTGGGGCTGGGTTACGTTACTTTTACAGCACTATGGAATGACGTTTTTACTTGGCCGGTGGGGTACGCATTTAGAATCTGCCTTTTTTGTTAACAGTTCACTGAAACTATTATTAAAAGTTAATATCCGTGCCGAACTGTTGTAATGCACTTCTCAGGGGCGTCGACGCATACCTGGTAACAAGTAGTTCCGACAGTCCAATGCGGCCGTCGTCTTGTACTCTGACGTCGTCGACGGCTCGCCGCACACGTTGGCTGCAATGGTGACTCTTCAGTTGTCGAGGACGTTCCTTGGATTATCCTTAACGGCCAAAACCCTTTGACCCTTAACCGTAGAGTAGTCCTCTCACCGTCTGTCCTTAAAACTTGCCAAACCACAAATAGTAGAACAAAAATTATGCATAGGGCTTCCTTAGCCACTACGCCTACGTTCACATTAACTCTATCATGCACTATCTGGTATGGCCGTTTACATCCATCCAAGTGCTTTCGACTACTATGCCACTGCTCCACGATCAACAGGGTAATCGAATTTCGGAATTGCAGGAGCCTCAGTTGAGAGATATCAGCACTGACAAACACAGGACAAACACAAACTCCCAGTCCTGAACCCGAGGAAGTGACATTAAATGACACCTCCCCGGCCAGGAATCGAACCCGGGACCCTTGCTTCTCCGCTCGCTGCCACACGCCTCTCTCTCTCTCTCTCTCTCTCTCTCTCTCTCTCTCTCTCTCTCTCTCTCTCTCTCTCTCTCTCTGACGCACCAGCTGTGCGCGCATCCATACTTAAGAACGCATCCCAGCGGTAAATTTACAAACTTACACAAATAGAATAATGAGTCAAATACCCATACAATATACACAAAATTATGTCTCTTGGGCAAAACATTTGTCTCAGCATCTTCAATGTGAAAATTTTAATCGTAAATCAATTGGTATTAAAATTTTTTCTTTCAAATAAACGAATGATGTCAATATTTAAATACTAAATGTTTTATTCTCTGCTTTAACAATATTCTTACTATCATTTACAAGCGATGCACACGTGCGCATATAAATATAAAGTATGATATGGATTAATATTTAAAGAATACCTTGTTTTCCTATCTCGAAAATTATTGCTGGAACAAAAAAAATAGAAAGGGTCGGCAACTTCAGTGAAACCAAACTGATAAATGTATATTTCAACAAGATATGTTTTGTTTGGTAGACATACATTGTGACTATTTTCTACTACAATTAAAAATTTTAGCTTTCACATTTTTTGTGTAGCAGCTTACTATAGCTTAAACTTGTAGAAAACTGGTACATGCCAGAAAGGAGAACTAACTAACGTAAATAAATGAAATAATTCTCACCAATTCGTGTATAAATACAGCATTAAATTTGTGTGTATTAAAAAATAATTAATTTTTAATAAACTACCGATCATCTGAAATTTTTTGGACTTTGACATGCCGTTACAGAAAAATTATGAAAGCATAACAAAATTTTGATTTCGCCAAAAAAAAGTTACAATTAAAGGTCTGTAAAATAAATCAGTCCTCGTGCAAATATGAAAATTATTAAAACAATAATAATTGTTGGGGGAACTCCTAACGTAACTGGCTCCAACAATCGAACACTGTTTCATTTTACATAAGATAAAACTATCACAAATGTTACAATTAATAATAAAGTTGGTTAAGAAGTTATTCAGTTAGTTAATCTCGAACCTGAATAAAAAGTTACCAAATGCAATGTGAAACTTACGTAATGCATTAAGGACTAGCCTCAGATGACGCAGTTGCTAGAGATCTCGCCACGGCAAACCATGTTCGATGTCTTGCTGGGTTGATCCTAGATTTTTTGTACATGGGAAATTTGTCTTTGGCTGACCCTCAGTGTGATGGTCAAGTTGTAGTTATGTGAGGAGTATGAATGTGTTCACTCGAGAAAAATGGGGAAGGAAAAGGTAAGTGCTGATGATGGGAAGGGAGAAGTGATGGGTGCATGTCAGTGACTTATGTTTGCATATACAGGTTGTCCCTAAATATCTTCCGATATTTACACAGGTTGTAGTATGCAACAAAAGAAGACAAAAACATGTTGTGCGCTATTCACCTAAACTCAATATTAATGGCGCTATGACCAGTTAAAGATGAACATTTAAAATCGTATTTTCCCAAAATATGGGAAACAACGCCACACAAAAAAATAATATTGTCAGCGTTGCTTAACGCTATTGGGATCGTCAAACCAACAGCATATGGTACTTGGTACCTTCCACCCTTAGGAAAATAGCAGGGGTAGCTATCCCCTAGTTGCATACAACTTTTTTACCGTCAGGTTTTCCATACATTTGAAAGTGGTTTGTTGAGTTGTTACGTGAGTAAAAAAAAAAGTGCTCCTATTGCAACTGTTTAGGAGCCATCGTTTTCGTTCAAATCACAAATGAAGCTGCAGCGGTAGTCCCAGAAGCAACTATTAATAATGATATCGTGAGTTGGGAAAACATTCATAAAGTTTTGTGTATTGCAACACGATGTTTTTTTACGGTTTGTTTGTGTTATGTACACAGTTGTATAGACTGTGTGACTGTGTTGTTACTGGGACTGTTGCTGATACAGTGATACTTCATTTGTGATTTGCATTTGCGTGTAACCGAAGGGTTCTAGGTAGATGTAGCATTAGCACGTTTTTTTGTTCAACAGGTAACAGTTCTCAATAAACCATCTTCAAATGCTGAGAATTTCTGCCGGTAAACAATGTGTATGCAATTAGAGGGTAGAAGACGTCCCTGCCATTTTCCTAAGCGTAGATTGTATCAAGCAGCATTTGCTGGCGATTTTAAGATCACAACATTTTTAAGCACTGCATTTCGTCGTAAATGTAATGTCTCCCGAGTTTTAGTGTTAGTTCGTATACTAGAAGCATATCTTGCATACCGAGCTCTTTGGCACGTAATGAATGCGGACACGAGACGTTTGAGACTATGTAGCACATCGTGTTTGCATGTGTATGAAGCACGAACGCAGTACAAGAACTGTTACAAGTATCACAGCTTGCTACAATATGTACATTGCTCTATCAGTGAGGTATGTTCATGCGATGAGGTGTGCATGCACTGCAGTGACACCGCTGTACTGTAATGTGTGTTCGTGTCCTTGTCTTCAGGTTGCAGCACACAATGGAGGTCTATTATTCGACACACGAGATGGCAGACATGGTCTACTGCTACGGGCAGACACATGAAAGCAACCGACGGGCACGTACCGTGTATGCCGCCAAATAGTGCAATATTTGTCCTCAGTCACAAAGCGATTTGTCACGCCATTTCCCCTTCGGTAGCAAAAATTTCCTAAATAAACTCATTGGCTGAAACACAAATGCACTTCTAAATTTGCCAACTAAACAGTTCCATTGAGTACACATTCAGTTCCTTGTATACAGGTATTTTGTTATTTATGCTAAGTTAACATAATTAAAATGATTGAGCGATTTTAAATATAGGCATTCCCCACATATACCCATCTTCGTATGTGATAGTATATTACTATTTTTAAGTTACATATGAGCAGGTATGTAGCTATTGTTATCAGTCATTTCTCGCCAGTTGTACCACATGAAGCAGCCACATGTGCAAATATAGTTGTCTCCTGTTGCGTGTCACCACCGTAAATGTCGTATAAGAGTATACATAATAAGCGCTGAAATCAATGTCTCACATTTTAGCAGGTAGGTTTAAGAAACATGTTAAAAGAACTTAATTCTAGATTGTAAAAATGCTGTATGATTTTTTTTTTCACTTTCATTCCTTCAAAATTAATTTAAACAATTTTTTTGTCCAACTCATTCAAACTCGATATCTCTGCAAGTATAGGAGATATAGATTCCTGATTCAGTATGTATACGCCTGTTATTTTTAACGATTCTTGCAATTGGGGCAAGTTACAAGGTTTTGCATATACTCTAGTTTTCTGTGACACTATTTGCTGCAATGGCGTAGGTCCAAAATACTTCTTTAGTTTGTAACTTGCCCCAATTGCAAGAATCGTTAAAAAAAAAAATAACAGGCGTATACATACTGAATCAGGAATCATAAAATGTTACAAAAAGTCTGGAAGCAATGTCGAATATCATGATAGTTTTGGTAACCTGCGTCCACTGCAAGAACTAATAAAGTATTTACGAAATGCAAACATAATGCATAAATACACCAGTGAACAATAATCATATGATTGGAATTCTGGGAACGTATGTTTAACATTTCTCTCCAGAGTCAGTTAGATAAATATAAATAAAAAAATATATGCATTGAAATGTATATGTTCGCATGTCGTCGATTGTGTGTTGGAAATGTTGCCTAACTGTAATACTGACTGGGCAAAATTCCGAGCTGCATTCAGTCTACTTATCTCTACCGAGTTTAAATGGTGCTTGGTCAGTAGCGTTAATTGATTTTCAAACAAATGTTTACGAAGCAAACTGCGCATTGCGATATATCAAAGAAGAAGCAGGTAGGAGAAGTACGGCAGCCTACAGATTCTTATGAAATCGATGATTTAAATGTTTATCTTAATATATCTCATAACCAGATGAAAAACTTACGTCACTGGACAATGTGAACACACTTAAAAGTGATTAATTGTCCACAGCTAAAGTAGATTTTACTGAAAACGATACTTTACAATTAATGCTCGGCTTTGACGATAAGAATTACGCGGCAAATATATTTCACGAGTCTGCTCTTCCTGGCAAAATTGTTGCAGTCAACATTATAAGAGTAGATTGTAATTTGGTAACATCATCATTTGTTAATGGCAATTCTTGACAAATGTTGCATGAATTTTCTGCTACAGTTCCACCAGGATACAAAATTGTCGAAGTTCCGAAAAGTTAGATTTATTCACCGGTAAAAAACAAGTGCGTGCAGGAGATAGTCGTTATGATTGTATACCAAGACAGTAGATTGATGAATTTCCGCGGTCAAGAAGTTACTGTTCACTTACATATTAAACAAGATGGCGATGAATTTTAAAAGTAAAAATATTATTAAAGCATATGTAAAGGTCAAACAGACTGTTAGTTCGCCACGATCAGTCGTCTTGCTAACATGAAAAAATATTAGTTTTTTTTAAACTCTAGTTTTCAAAGTATTAAAAAATATACTCGGAAATTCTAAACATCGAAGAAGGTGTTGTAATGATTCCATAACTAAAACAGAGCTGCATTATTATGCTCCTTACCTGCTAGGTCATTATGCCGCATCAACTGAGGTTAGTATTACTATGCGGAATAATGTTTATTCTTGCCATGTAATTCTTACATAATGTTTAGAGGGGCAACCATGTTACGCGAGTGAAATTTTTTAAGTATGTTGAAAAAAAAGAGGTCGTAACTTTTATATAGCTTTTAATTCGTGGTGTTTAGAAACATATCCCAGTGTCACTCAATCTTAAAATATAAATTGGAATGTTAAATCTAGATTTGCTACAGATTAACCTCGTTACATTATTCTTGCACTCCAGACTGCCATAGAAAATATTGTAAGGGCAAACCGTTCAAAATTTGATCATGTAAAATTAAGAATGTAGAACTCTTTCTAAACTTTGAAAGTTACCCCTATATTGATCGAAATGAAGATTTTACAAATGGCATAATTTTGCTCCCGTGCCAGATGTTTGCTGAATGTCAAGAATCCTACTATGGTTACAGCGCATTTGCTGAAATTGATCCAGATGACTTGGTTAATAAAGCTCCACTGCTTGTTTTTGATGTCAGTTGACAGGATGACCGAGTGAACACAGGCGTGATCGATAGTAAAGTCGATATAATGTCATCAGATAATGTCTCAGCAAATACCCGAGCTTATACTCATTATTCATAGCAGGCTTGCAACGTACAATGTGAGGGACAGAACAGTTAAAATACTAACATACGTGTAAACAGCTGACCAGTCTTACTTTGTCAAACTACATGTTTGCGAATGCCCAGGGGTTTACTTGGCAGTTAGCATTCATATTTAAATAAATTTGTATTGCTTACAGAGATGGTACAACAAGATCATTCAAATTCTTTCCTCTATTACCGTGGGAAATGCTGGATGATAAAAGCAAAATAAGAAATAAATGGTTGACAAAATATTACCGTGGTCTGATATGGAAATATGGCGACATAGAATACGGTGAAATAGGCACTATTATAACCGGAATGTCTGTCAGAGTGCTCTATGTCGTAGGCTGGTTAAGTGTTTATATGCCCGTAAATATTAATTGCCTCCAAGACTATTATGGCTGTCCATCACTGAAAAATTTAAAGAAGGCTTGGTATACAAACATCAGTCATGGTTGTGAAGGCTGTACACAATACCAGTTGTGTGCAATGAATAGGTGTGTGCAGCTGGCAGCGTGGAAGGCTACAAAATATCAGCATACGAACAGTTTTCAGTCAGTTTGAAAGAATTCCACCCACCGCAAACTACTGCTTACGTGTACGGAGCATCATGGACAGTCTCATCGCGAAATTGAATTGTGTGCTGCAGTATAATAATCTCACCGACTTGAATGTAGGGATAAAGTATGCTGCAACTGATTTTCAGTTTATCGATACACCATATGGAAAGTGTGTAACATGTGTGCTTGATTCGGAATTCCGCATCCGTTTGCCGATAAGTCTTAGAGCTCGTGATTGTGTATCAGTGTCAGCTGGTTCAAACTCCACGACTACTGGGTAATAGTCAGACGACAGTTCGTGGTGCACACGCAGCTCAAATGCCCAGCAACCTCCCATGTTTATCTGGTCGTGGGTTGGCTCTAAGGGTGCGTGTAGAGGAAGTGTGCCAAATATGGAATACCGTTTTGTTTTTTGTTTGTAATAGTCGCGGTTTTTATATATTAAATACAAGGAATTTTTTACAAATAAAACACACATTTTTAAGTTACCTCATAATTATAAGAACCTGAAAATACTTTCAAATTACAAATTGTAATTATTTTTTTATAAAATGTGTACTTTGATGCATTACAAAAAGTGGTACCTAATATGGAATAGTGTTGAAAACATTCACAAGCTATCATAATGATGTCTGAATGGACTTTAATTTCATGTATTTTTATTTTTTAGTCAGTTTTGGTAACGTACATATGCAAATACAATCCAGTAGATAAGTCTGTTTGCAATATTCACACACAAACGTATCATTTTCTGCACCTGAACATTCAGTGTGACACCATTGTTGACACTCCAAACACTGTATCCACATTTCGCCTCTTCGATCATCTGAAAACTTTTCCATCGCGATAAAAGCACGTAGCATCTTGGTCATTATGTCTCAGCAGCCCAACATTTTGCAAATTACGGTCTGTAGAGACATCACTTGAGCTGGATGTCTCTTCATCCGAATTCTTTCATATCTTCTGTTCTTCCGTGCTTGTGTCTTCCGTGCGACCAATCCACTGCATGAAGGCTGTGTGTTTTGTAGTTTAAGGTTAGTGTCTGTTGTTGTAGAAACCTTCCTTATATTTTTTGAAGAACGTTTAGTGCCCTCTTGGTGATTGGTAGACCTAGCCCTAGGTGTCGTTTTCTGAGAAGCTTGTTGCAGTGATCTCTCCAAATTGGCTTTATATGGCGACGATGTCAAAACTGCAGCTTTCCCTGGAGCTCGTCCTTTTTGTGGGCCTTTCCTTCCAGCCATTTGAGGGATAGGACTAACTTGTTCTGGTCCAATGACATTGGTTTCTGATCCTTCAATGCGTCCTGTCGGCGCCGGTCTAGTAGGAACTGCAATGGGACTTTCCATGTCGTCTTGCTGAGCCGCAAGAATATCTTTGTCTTCAAATATACTGCGATTCACAGGATAAAGCTCTGTTGTTTTAAATCCATTAACAGCAATGGAGCCAGTTTGAACTTTCAAATAAGCTTTGCCAAACCTCAGCTTCAAGTAAATCGAAAAATGCTGCCACATTCTCTTTATTAGATCCCTCAGCTCTGTTGAATGATGTTCCTGTGGGCTTTCTGATTGTGATGACAGCTTTGTGACGCTTGATAAATAAGTCGAGCCACTTGCGACCAGTAGTCTCATTTTGTTTGGCAAATGTACTAGGTATGTCGTTCACAACTGCCAATTGATATGCTAGGCTTTTGATATAACGCCTTGTTAAGCCATATCATTTTTTCCATGATTATTACATAATCTACTAATCATTTTTCCAGCTCTGGTGAGAACACTGGACGTCTGCCTAGGTTAGATTTACTTGCTTGTGCAGGTGTTTCGTCTTTATTCGATGAAAGACGAAACAAAGTGGTTCGTGGAACATTAAATGCAGTTGCTGCCTTCTTATAAACCATTGAACCGCTTCTAACTTCTGTTATTGCTTTCTCCATGTCATCTGCATTCCACTTCTTTCGTTGTGGCGTAGTACTGTCCTTTTTCCGGCAAGACATTATTCTGTAAACAAAAAATGTATATGTGTCCGAACACTTACATATGCTGTACCAAATATGGAATACTATTCCATATTAGAAACATAAAAATATTCCATAATAGGGACATAACCACTTTGTCACACGAGTCGTGAAAATGACAACTCTATATTCATGGGAATTGTTCAACATAACCAACTTTTAAAGCTTGAACCTTCTACTAACCACTCAGTATCTGAATACCAAGTGTAATAGGGATTATATATATTTTATCTACATTTAGTGCTTACCTTGCACAAACTTGTAGAGGACGAAAAACAAAATATCGACAACCTCAGACAAACAACGTATCTCTACTGACCTGCTGTCACTTCCAAAAGCGGTGGCCTTGAACGCGCTTCCACTCGCCTACCTGTTACAGTGCTGCCGCGTGGCAGTTTCTGGAAACCTACGTATTCCATATTAGGTACATATTCCATATTTGTCACACTTCCTCTACGTGATAATTGTGTCGGTCTAGGTGATAGGCTAGCGCATCGCCATTCCTTTGTTACTCGCCGGTAGGCTATTTAGTTCTTGTTTCGTGTTAAACTTCAAAGGCCAAATGCAAATTGAGTTATTATCTCAGTGTTCACAAATAAAAGCACTGCAAACTCATTTGGTGCACACGAGATATAGCTCACGAGTTTGCGTATATCACTTGTTCTACCACAAATGATGCTCTCTCTTTGATTACAGTGTTCTCTTTCTCCGGGAAACTACAGGTTTCCAATTTTTAAAATTATTACCAAGAAGTCGACCTTTAACACGTGCAGTTGCCGGGCCAACCCCTGTCGTGCGGGCTCAGCTGCTCAGGTGAAGCACACACTGTGCTGCATGCTCACGAAGAGTAATCTGGTTACCTCCGTGGCTTCCTACCGGCCTGTAATACCGCCTAATACTCCCTTGGCCAATCACAGGCTAGCTCACGAACAATGGCTGCCACCAGTCGCTATCTCCTGCACTATGTTTATTATTTATTTTGACTTTTATCCCTCATGACAGTATTTATAAATCTCAACATATAACATTCAAATGTCAAAGAAATATGAACAAGTGCAGCATTCATTCGTGTAAAATATAAAGATCCTTGAACTTATATTTGAAAATTAGTCACTCAACAACTACTACTACTACTCTTCACATACATGTGCTATATTCTCTAAATCCTACTACATTGAAGGGTTTTTGTCCGTTACACTTATTCCAGGTCCTACATTGCCAAATCATGCTTGGCATTAAAGTCGGCTGCAGCAATATATGCTAAGACTATGCTAGTAAGTGTGTTTAAGCCCGAAACTTGCATATTGGTTTCCTGGGTGGTAATATACTGAATAGGATGCTGTATGTTGTGGGCCGATTTTAAATTCGGAGCCTACCATTTCCAAAATGTTTTTAAGTATAATAGCACTTAATAGTGTTATGAACTGGTGCAATTTTCCCTGTCGCGGCAAAAGGTTATGTAATTCGGAATACTTAATAAGTCCCTGGGTTTAAAGTGGGTCTCCTGAACAACTGCCAGGGGAATATGGTGTGTGACAAAGTATTTAATTAGTTCTTGTTTTGTTTTTTTAATGCTTTGTGCATTCCAGAAGAAACATTGGTTTGTAATGTGTGTATGAGGTAAACGCATGCCTTGGGGCCTTAAACACAGGTATTTAGGGAGCATAACACTTAGCAGTGTATCATTCTTCAGTATTGGGTTGTTATTAATGACAGTTTCAATCTGAGATAGTTCAGGCTGTTCGGCAGGTTGAGTGAAATGCTGTTGGGCGTGAACTGCAACACTGGAATTTTTTCCCTAACCTACCCTAACCTAATGTGTTATACAGGACATATAGGTGAGGAACGAGACTTAAGTGCGTCTCAGGACTGAGCCACATACGTCTACAAGGGAGAGACTTCATGCAAGGTGGCATGCATCATGGCAGAGAGGTATTGGGCAGACATGACCGCAATTGGGGCCAGAGCTGCCTCTCTAAGTGTAACAATAGTTAACGTATAACTGAGAAGTGAGATGAAAAAAAAACATAGACAACGTACTCCCTTGACAAAATAAGAGTGTTAACACTCAGCAGTTACATGCATGGGAATTAATTAGCCACTTGGAATAGAGGAATGTCCAGGTTTCTTTATTAGTGGAGTGGTGAAATCTCTAGTAGAGAGGTGGGCGGGAACAGTCTTTAATTAATTAATGTTATTTTCCTTTGTTATTAGGTGGTAGTTGGCTTTAACCAGGGCTCTGTGGGTGAGAACAAAACCCTGGTGGAGGGCGAAGTGACAGAGGCACCTCGCCTTCCCATATCCCCAGTAGATACCTTAAACAAACTCAAAAATACACCAATTAGCATGCTACACTAGCGAACAGGCAATCATGATTTAGCCACCGTATGTTTAAAATTAATAAAAAGTAGCGAAATACGGCTCTGGACATTGTGCTGGGTACAGAGAACCATGCCCTAGCTGCGTCCCTCTGATTGGCTCTCCTGTAGGCCAATCATAGCCCTCGGCAGTTCCTGACCTACACAAAATTGTTAGGCTAAATATTCTGCAACTACAAGTGTAGTATTGTATAGAATATATTACAATGTAAATTAAACAGCAGCTGCCACTAAGCCTGGAGCTATACAACATATATATTAAGCTATTAGTAGTATTAAATTGCTGATTCGCTGTGGTGCCATGACCTTTGACCTCGATGACTTACGGCGGCCATTTTGAATGAAGTCCCAATGGGGATATAGGATGACGTCGCAGTGGTCATCATGTATCATCCGCCATATTTTGCTAAGATTCACGAAGAAACCATGAAGGAGTTGACTTTAAAACAAACAATAATAAAGTCGTTAGCAAACACTACCTACATAATTTTACAATATTTAAAATTCAACCATTTGTTAGGTCTAGCACAAACTATACAGTTGTAGTTCTGTATCTCTACTTTCATGGCATAGTGCAGCAGTAGCAGTACAGGATGATACAGGACACCACGCAGGTTGTGCGCACGAGAAACATGCATGAATGCACATATGCAGAGTCAGGTTGCATCATGCGACGATGCCATGCGAAAGTACTTGCTCTGCACTTCCCTTGTTGGGGCCAGATATACTGGTCACCATGCAGGTGCGCTCATGAAAAATATTCCACCAGTCGTGTGCATAGTGTCATGTAACATTGTACCATGTAACTTTTCTCTGACTTTGACAAGGTCAGACAACTTGTCTCGCACTCTTGTGTGAATGCTTACAGCTGCCTTCATTACAAGATTAATTCGATACTCATGTAGGCCTACTGTTAAAAAAAGATACAGTATGAGGACTACGTCTATTTTAATGTTAGTTATTATTATTTATTTACTAAATTATTGACAGTATATACGTTGAAAAAATTTCATTGAAAACAATGTGTGTTATATAAAGAATTTTAAATGCTATGCGAAATCAAAAGAAGTATGGAAACCTAATTCCTCGATTAGAAAGAAATCAATAATCGCTACATACATCCTATATCAAAAATAATTAAATTTAGAACAATTCAATAATTGTAATATCCCAAAATAAGAAACGAAAAATGTCTAATAATAATTAATAAATCGTTATCCATACATCAATAATTCTACCGTGAAATTAATGTAGTAAAAAGAGTTTCCAACATACATGTGAATAAATAAAAATTCCAATTTTATATTATAAGGTAAATAAAACATCCAATATCCATAAATCAATACCTATATATATATAAACCTGTAATTCTAATATCTATAAATATTTCATATATAAGTTGTATAAAATCATCCAAAAGTAAAAGAAATTCACAAGTTCACGGAGATTATGTGTTGCATTTAATTAACCCAACATTTAAACTCTTGTTTCACCACATGCCTCGGTACCTGAACAGTTAATGATGTCAATCAGTTTTAAGTGACACAAGGTTCGATGGTTCGGGGGCTCAGCACCGCCAAAGGACTTTTTAACATATACACTTCAAAATTAAAACTATAAAGGTGATGTCTCTGCCTAGGCTGCATGGTAGGCGAACCTTACATTCAATGCGACACTAGCGTCGCCTATTAGGCGACACAATAATCAATTAATCGAATGTGTATCACCCAAGTAGATTAACTGGTGGCTAACTCGAGAACTAATATGGCGGCTACAGCAGCGTCCCTAACAGCAAACTTGGGAACTACAAGATGGCGACGACAGCAGCGTCTCTGGTACCAACTCGAGAACCGAAATCGTAGCATCCCTGGGTCGGAGGTCGAGCAGAAGGCTACCGAAGGTGCCCGAGTGCACCCGAAGTAAATGGTGGCTCCCAACAACAAATGACAGATGAAATGTAGTAGGTAAGGCGTATGATGCAAGATTGCTGCCGCGATGACATCCAAAATGGCCGCGTGACATCATCTAAAGTGTCTGTAGTAACGTCATCGTGATCACAGTTCACGGTGCCAGAGCCCCAAGCTTCTGTGCTCGAATCGGCTGTTTCATGCTACTGTTATTCGCTTTGAATTACGTAATGCTTCGCTGATGTTGTTCTTCGGGAAAAAACAACGTAATATTACTTACAATTTAGTGTTACCCAGGATAGCCTTTTAAGAGTGACTTTTAAGTGTTTGAGTAGTTGTGCTGCTCCTGCCATTCAAACTCTCACCGTTACTGGGGCTGAAGTCTTCAGTTCCTGACAGGCTTGAGTGGCGTGGCAGGCGGTGGTGTCTGCCCTCGTTAGCACAAACACAGGACCTTAAAGCCGACCAAACTACCAAGCCTTCTCGGGGGGGGGGGGGTTGTATGTGGTGACATTGCGACGACTGTCTCCTATAATTAAAATAACTTAAAATTATATGCTAGTATATATATAATTAATTTCCTATAATTACCGCCCAGCTCGCACCATTGGCGACTGACAAGTCGTCCTTGGTCAGTCAGGCTGTAAGTGAGCTGTCTGGGAGGAGTATATTGACTCCCGCCAGCTCGAGGCTTATAATTGACTTTAACAACAACAACTAATTTATAACTATTAGCTGTGCAGGCGCTAGGGCGAGTCACGATTCTGGTCGGTTACAGCTATAATTTTCATCAGGATCATATTTTTAGCAATTAATGGGTTTTGATTTTCTTGGCTAGAGGCATAAATAGCTCTGCCATATTACAAAAAAATTTACATCATTTCTTATAATAATTGTGCATGAAACTATCTCATATAGGATGCTACCATTGTAATGTATTTATTTTGCAACACTTGTTAAGTACTAGTGTGCATATTTGCTCAATATGTCCACGCTGGGGCTGCGTATGTAATAACAGGCTGGTACTATGAATAAATTAATAAACCTTTTTTTTTATTTTATCGTAAGGCTGGAGTATCTGAATGTTATTGAATAAAGGGCCTAAATACGAGCATAAGCAGTTTTATCTTGTTCTCTACATGAAGTCACCATGTCAGCCTATTTTCCAATATTGCTCTTAAATATTTCACCTAAGTTTAATAGGAAAGTTTGTCATTAAAGAGCGAGAGACGGGGGAGATTGACAGGGATATGGCGCCGTATATACACCACTGCCTCGTTTATTCTCACATTTATTTTAATTCACCACAGGCGAAAATATTATTCTGGTTCATTGAGCATTCCTATGTGCACAGAATGACTAATTCGGCAATTCGAGGTCGCATATATGGTACTGTATCATCGGCATATACAGCTAGGTTCATACGCTAATTAGGGGGGGGGGACGGCGGAATGTCTGGGATATAAGTTATACAAATATGTGCCTAATATGCAGCCTTAGGGGACCCCTGCCCTAATTACTGTATATTTTGAGTTCGCCTCATCGATGGTTACAGCATAAGAGCGCGTCTCTAATTGGAGACAATGAGTTTAATACAGCCATGAAGGAATTGTTTTTCGTGCATTTTATAAAATAGTCCGGTATTTTAAATTCTCTATCAAATGCTTTATCTACGAGCAAAATGACTGCTACAGTGAAATATCACCAGTTAAAAACGGTTCCATGTGATCAGTTAGTCTAACTAATGTAAAGTTGAGTAGTTTTTTCCTAAAGAAAATGGTTCATTGTGAAGTATATTCGCGTTTCTGATATGCCATTTAAGTCGTCGCATCAGACCACGTTTGTGCACTTTAGAGAGCGAGCTTGAGAGGCTTATGGGGGGGGGGTAGTTTTGTGGCAAGGTCTGATCCTTACCAAGCTTGGGAAAAACAATAACTTGGCACGTTTCCAGAGCGTGGGGTAGTGCGCTAGTATCATGCTTACATTTATTCGCCTAAGCCAGAGACTCCAGCACAGAATCAGGAAGATGCTTAAGGACAATGGCTTGCTCGAACCCAGGTGCTTTGCATAGCTTTGTACGTTTATTATCACCTGTTTGAGTTTGCCCCCCCCTTCCCCTTTTTTTCCCTTTGTCCATCACAACAATGGATGCGGCGTGGTAATTAATTTTGAGGTTGTCAATCGAAAAAATATATAATTAAAAACCTATTTGGATGAGTTACCGAAGCCGGCATGTTAGCATAGGCCTTTAGTGTGATGATAAAATGCAATACAAAAAATTAAAACTTTTAATCCAGAGCTAAAAACATTAGGGGTTTTATTTATATGAGAGCTCAGTGTCAACTATATTGGATCCTCAAGAAGGAGATTCACACTTCTGCATCGAGAAGACCGCTAGAACCACGATTTCGGGACTTCTAGTGAAAATAATTATCGTATGCTCTGAGGGAAATCCTGAAATATTTATGGAAACTAGGGACTTAATTAGGAAGACTAAACGGTAGGAGGGAAAGATGACTCTTGAAATCCATGGACCAAACTTCATATTATTTTACTATTTTCTACCAAACACATGTAATTGTTTTGGTGAAAGTGACTACGGAACTTATCGAATCACATCTATAAAATCGATGAAGCATTTAATTTTGTCTGTGTTTAATTACCGTATAGCAATTTAAGAAATATAGTACAAATGAATTTACCTTTTTCGGTAATGTGTGGTACATTCTGTAATTATTTATGTTCCTATTGTTCTTTAATTACAAATTAAAAAAATATGTGTGCAAAATATTTCATATTGCTTACTGTCTTTTTATTTTAAGCCATTCGGTAATATTATATTATAATATAATATTATTTAATTTAAACAGAATCAAAAATTTTCCAAGATACGTTAAAATATGCCGTACGCAGATAAATATATGAATGAAAATACTACACCATAGCCCAAAAATTTCAGGAACAAAATAAGAGAAAGGTGGTATGGAAAGTTCAGAACAGTAATATGTATAAGTATGTTAGCAGTTAGTGAGTGCGTGTTGATGATGTTGGCAGACGTGGACGAGTGCATGAACAGCGACAGCAACGACTGCGAGCAGCAATGTGTCAACACGGCAGGTAGCTTCACCTGTGTCTGCAGGGATGGCTTCCAGCTACGGTCCGACAACAAGACATGCGAACCCTCAGACACAGGCGAGCTGGACCAGCAGGCACAGGCTGCCAGCCGGGGTCGCTGCTATGCCAACTGCGACACTGTATCCCGTCTTCACGACAAGGTCAACGACCTGCACGAGAAGGTGAGCCACCTTGAATAAAACATTATACATTCACCCGACACTTTCACAGTCTTGGCACTTGTATGTGGTGGAATCAATAACCTTGTACTATGATCCACACATGCCTTTACTTTGAGTAATTGATTCCACTTGATACGTTAGACTGATAAACTGCAGTTTTCATCGGTTTGTGGTAAGTTAATACAAATCTCAATATACTTTTAAGTTGCTGGAGAGAGACCGAAGACAATTCAAGTGTTTGCGAGTCCCCAAATTGTAAATTACTGCTGATCAAGTTTCCACACATTATTACTCATTCGCTTATTATTTTAGGAGCGAGAGACAATTAATTGTTAACATTAAAATGCTACAAATATTAAAATCTTAGTAAAACTATACTTACAGATGTGAGAATCCTGCTTAGGAAATCAGAAAAGTATTCAATTGGTTTGGGTTATGTCCTTGGTTCTTACAGATTCTAAATTGTGTGTCCGAATGTTTGAAAATTTTAATTCCAAATGTGAATAAGTCATAACACACGAAAGGCAAGTAGTGTCATTTATAGTTCCTCCAGGTGTGGGAAGCTGGCTCCTGGCTCTGATTGAAATCGATGACCGTGTTCCTTCTTATTATATTTGTATTATTTACCCTGTTGCCCTCTAGGGAGCACTGATTGTTCACAGTATTACTAATCGCGTCACATTTATATCAATAGCTCTACACATCATATTACTTCTGGAGTCGTCTACATTTTCGGGTTGGTGTTGCATCTGCTAATGATTCAGTTCACCTCTGTATCTAAACCTCAAAGCTAGGAGCACTATCCTATAGAGTCGATTTTCAAAGTACTGTATGTAAGTACTTATCACCTTACGAATGCCAGAAAAGATTTCTTTGAGTTGGATGCTCCCATAACTCATCACACTAAACCTGTACCGTAAACATTCCGTTAAAATATTTGAGCTCAGCCAGCTTACATTTTTATTACCCTTTTACTTAACCAATTGGTAAATTTATGTATTTAAATTGTTTACAATAGTGTTTCTTTCCTTGACACATTTTTACCTCCTGTTGGGTTATGTCTAATATTTATATTTGTAAGACTTTGCATATGTTTCAGGTCTTCGATTTTTTTTTCCTTGGCTAACAATTTTACAAAGTAAAAACCAATGTCTGTTTTTCTTTTTTTTAATTCTTGTAATTTTATCAAGTATTCTATGTAACGTATCATTCTTGTTACACCTTAATAGAACTTTGTATAAAAAAAAGTATTACGTGTAGATAATTGATTTATGGGGTTTTAACTGACAAACAACCCAACTACTTCACTACAAGGTAATTGGGTGGAGTTATGCAGAAAAGAGCCAATACACAAATTACTGGAGTGCAGATATTCAAGGTCTAAGTTTACTGTGTCCACATAAACATTGCAAAACCTGTTTTTTCTCGCCTCTTCTTTTTATTCAAATATTACACTTCTTACCTTCTTCTTCTGCTTCGTATGATTATCCTAAAAAAAAAATAACTTTGTAGATTGGTTCCATTCGGCATAACTACATCCAATTATCCCTACCAAGTCACAACAAATGTAACTTCGTCACAGTACTTTCTTTAAAACAGTATTTGTTCTTGACATGTAGGATCTGAATTATTGTTTTAGATATTGGGTAGTACTTCTAATTTTTATTTTATATCTGTATATTAAAAATTAAATAACCCACTGTGCGTGCACAATACATTTACAAATAAGTATTTATTTTTCCCAAAGGTAACGGTCAGACGAGAGGTCAGACCTCTCGCCTCCAACCAAGGCGATCCGGGTTCGATTTCCGGCGGGGTCGGTCTCCGGACATTCGCATGTGGGAGTCGTGCCGGACGATGCCGCTGGTCGGCGGGTTTTCTCGAGGATCTCCCGTTTCCCCCGCCCTTTCATTCCAGTGCTGCTCCATACTCACCTCATGTCATCCCTCACCAGCGCTAAAGACCTCGATGCTGAACAAAATATCTCACTCACTCATTCCTCTGTCAGGTGTTTAAAGTACTTTTCCCAAATTAGGTACAATTTGTACTTGCGTAAACTTTTCTCAAATATTATCATGTATGTTAGTAGCGTAGTAATGGCGATTCTATTGCAGGAACCGGGAGCGGGAGGGGGAAGATTTTCAGTATTTGTCTCGTAATTATTCGTGTATATGGTCTTCCCATCATCTTGGTTTGTGTCCGTTGTCTTGATTACTAGCTACTATTTTCTTTTAATTATATAGTATCCCTGTAGGTCAGGCTGCAAGTAGTCACTGATCGTCTCCTATGTGGCGTTTATATATTGTGACTTTGGTACTGAGTCTTTCCACCAGGAGAGCCAGTAGCAATACCAATCGTTTTGGTTCCAGTGTCGTCTGCTAGATAGCGTTAGTGTTGTGTACTAATGGTTCAGTCTATCTCCATTTTCAAGTCTCACAGTTAGGAGCGATACCCCACCTAACCTAATCCAACCTAACTCACGTGCGGTGCATACATAGTGGTGTGCGAAGCATGCATAGTGGTGTGCGGAGCATATGGTGTCGTGTGCGATGCCTATTGTTTTATGTGCGGTGCCTACAGTTATATGCGTGGTGCATGCTGTTTTATGTGAGGTACAAGCTGTTTTATGTGAGGTGTTTGCGGTGCTAATTGTGGTGCCTGTGATGCTAATTTCGGAGCAAGCATAGTTGTGTACGGAGCGGCCGTAATTGTATGGGCAGCAGGCATAGTTGTGTGCCGAGCTGGCATAGTTGTGTGCGGAGCGG